>CAJHQP010002752.1:0-79351 GCA_905132765.1 Moricandia arvensis | reverse complement strand
ATGATAATTTTTAGAAATTGTTTGGGAAATGACAAAAACTAAAATTAGATTTTTTAGAGAGAGAGAGAGAGTAGAGAGAGATATGAAGAAAAAAGAGGAGAAAATGATTGGTTAGTTAGTGAATTTTGATTTTTTTAGGGTTGATGGATGCAATTTCTATAATTTTTATTAGGTTCTGTATTATTTCCTTAACATTGTTATTAAAATAGAGAAATATCTTTTTATTTACACATTTAATCTTTTTGGTTAAAAAAAATATTGTGTCAGACATTTCTATCAACAAATGCCTTATACAACCCACTTAAAAGTTTTTTTTTTTCCTCGATGAAATTTTATAGATTGAAACAAACTAATACACATGATTTTGAAACACAAAGCCAGCAAGCAACAGAGCTTCTGGAGACAGAGCCAGCGGATGAACAACAATCCCTGGAGACATAATCCAGCGAACCACAGACCGGTTCCTAGAATCAAAAGAACTAATAGCTAGGATAAACAAAAACCAGATCATAAAAAACAACACAACACTGCAGGTAGCGAAGATGCAACGGGAAGAGAAGGACCAGAAGGAGAAAGACATCAAAGATCAAACTTTATTAAGGAAGTTCAAGCCAACTCTTATTGAAAATCTCCAAACACACCACTTCATACCACTTAGGAGCCACGAGCATGAAACTTGCCACAACCAAAGAAGACGCAGGGAAGAGACCGGGTAACCTACAGCCTCCGATGACCTGATGATATAGAGCCGAAGCCCCAAAACCTTCGAGAGAAGCCGGAAATACTTGCTTGCACGCAGATAAGACGATTACCGCAATAATCGACCCGTTGCAACACCAACAAAGGTTGTTAAGCACACCTTCCAAAACCAACACCAGCACCAACAGCACGGAACCAAGAACCAACGCAATCGCAACCGAAAAGAGCTAGACAGAGACGAACGCAACCTTTGAATCGGAGGAAGAGAACCAAGGCCAATACACCAGATTAACAAGCAAGTATCAGGTCCTAAACCAAAACGAAATCAAACGCTAAATCGACGGAGAGAAAAGCTCAACGAAAGGATTAGAGTTTTAGATCTAGATCTGAAAAGAGAAAATCCATAGCTAAAGCAAAACCATACTAAAAACCCTAGATAATAGCGAACTAGAAAGCACAAGAAAAAGAGAACCCCACCGACGCCGTGGCTGTGGAAGCCCACCAACGTCGGTTCGGAACAACCGAACAACTACGAAGAGGAAGAACAAAGAAGAGAGAGATGCCACTTAAAAGTTATGTAGCATTTAATAATTATTATTTACTGCCAAAAATAATATAATATACAATATATCGTTCTATTTCCATTATACTGCATTGGTTATTTTATGTTGTTTTTATTGTGATATGTTTACTTCCCATTTTTTAATATAATCTTCTTTTACTACAAAAATTATTACATATCAATTAACAGAAAACAATATGTTACATATTGGTCCTTCAATTACTAATAATAATAATAATAATAATAATAATAATAATAATAATAATAATAATAATAATACTAGATCTATAAAAGTGTCCCTCCCCAAACATAAAACTGTGTCGACACAGGCAAATTGTACGGTCTGACAAATATGGATGATAAAGTATTATGTAGGAAATGTGATGACCTAGACAAACGAAATTATCTGACAAAAAAGAAACAAATGAGCTTAATATAAGCATCTCCAATGCAACCTCAAATCCTCAAATTTTGAGATTTTTGTCATTCCAATGCAATTTCAAATTCTCAAATTTTGAGGTTTTGAATAGTGAAACTTCAAATTTGAGGTTTCACTATTAAAAACCTCAAAACTACTTTTTTTTAGTCCTTATAATTATTGTTTTTCACAAATACATGTATTAAACTTAATTAAGTAACTTAAATACACTAAAATAAAATAAAATAGGATAAATATTACATAATATTAAAATAAAGTTCACATAATAGAAAAATACATTAAACAAACCCACACAAAATAAAAATACCTTAAACAAACTTAAAACAAATTAAAGCAAACTAAATAAACTCTTAACTATTACATATCTTACAAATGATACCAAAATACTAAAATTCATCGGTTAGCCGGATCCTGAATTTTCAAGATAATCGAAATATGGTTGATAAATCTTATTATATAATATTGTATATTGTGTGTTGTATATTATACTAAATGTATGTTTTATATGCATTGTGAAGTTTTATTATCGTTATTAACTTTTGTTAATATGAAGGACTATAATGCAAATAAATAAACTTTTAAGGATTTTTTTGAAGATTCAATGGTTGGAGCAATTACCCCTCAAATCCTCATTTTGAGGTTTTGCTCCCCTCAAAATAAGGTTTTGGGTTGGAAATGTCCTAATGAAAAAGAAAAAAAAACAAAGGCATTCAGAAAGAAAAAAAGGCCACGTGGCCCAAGTCAATCTCATTATTAGAGCTAAGCATTTTATCCTTAATTAACATAGTGTGACTTGTTCACATTTGAGAAAATTAATTACAAAGTAATATACTAACAACAAAGAGCTCAGTTTTATTTCATTTTCGGAATAGCTCAAATGTCTGTTAAAAATATATCAAGCACAAATATTACGAGTGTTTCACACATGAATCAACTAAACCAAAATATATCTGAGACAATAGATTCACAGTGATCTATGGGTTTTAGTCTGGATAGCTATGGAATTGGTTGTATTGAATTGATAAACAAAGAGAGAAGTAGCTTTATAATTAAAAAAAAACAAAGAGAAAAGTATATATATTGGGATGCTTTATATATTATGGTTTAGCTGGTTGCTTAAAATAATTAGTGTGATTAGTTGGTGGCTTACTGACAAAACGACAGTCTCTGACATGCAAAACTGGAATAAACTTTGTTTTTTCCGTTGAATTAGCAGACAAGTTTCAAGTTAAAGATGTTTAACTCTACTTTTAAAACTTAAAGCAAAATTCTTCTAGTATTTGTTTACTGTCCCCCTTTTTATAATAATTTAAATCCTGCAAAGCATGTTGCCACTACAGTAATCTCCGTACATAAAATACAAGTATACTCGACAATTTCTTTACATGTATTGTAAATTGACTTATATCTTTACATAATAACATTTTACAAAATCACTCCAATATTTGTTCAAGCCATATGATCATTGCATTAGATTTTTAAGAACTAGATTGATTAGTATGAACTTAGAGCAGGTTCATTGAGGGTCTCTTAGCAGAGGTTCTTAACTTTTCTAAAATACGTTTCTTAACTTTTAACTAAGAAAACCTAAGAGACGTCTCTTAAATAAGAGTATTAAGAGCCGTCTCTTAACAAAAAATTTTTTAAAAAAAAAAAAAAAAAAAAGACTCAAATTTAGTTAATAACTTCATTCTAAGAGACGCTAATAAACATGGTCTTACAAAACAAACGAGAGAAACTTAGGCTATCATAACCAATCCACATAAAAAGTATATATCACTAGCTACTAACTCGCCGGCTACGAGAGGAACGGAAGTGTGTAACAGGTTCGAACCTATTATACGTACGTATTTGTACATTAGTTATTTTAGAGGTTTGATATTTTCATGTAGATTTAAGAATATAAGTTTACAAAAAAACAATAGTGTGCTAAAAATGGATCAAACTTTTACGTACACACATCAACTTTCTTTAAAAATTTGTTGACACCTACGCCCATCTGTATGGATGTAAATGCTAAGTAGAGACCGTTTAAACTATAATTTTGAAAACTGTATCTATTTGTAACACACTTAAGTCTAAACACCCCATGTTCGTAATCTACCATTTCATATCAGCCCGCTTCTCTTACCAGGCAACATAAATATATATTTTCCATTGCGAATAACCAGATATGTTTGACGTCACTTGGGTTCGATCAGCCAGACACTCTTTGATTATTAAAAAAAGTAACACACTAAGTCCTCTCTTTAGTAATTAAAATTTGAAAGAAAAATTTACTTGTCCTTGATTTGCTTAAACGAATTTTGGTTGTTATAGATTAATTGTCCAGACAAAAGGGGTTAATCTTGGCTGGATTTAGCTGGCTTATCTGTTAAAATATCTTTACTAACGCCAAAAAAACTCACAGTTAATGACACTTTTTAATTAGTACTCCCTCCGTTTCATTTTAGTTGTCGTTTTAGGTTTTTACACACAGATTAAGAAAACATTTAATTTTATATATTCTCAAAATAAAAACACTATTACCAATACACCTAACCACATTTCAACCAATAGAAAAATAGAATGATATATAAAATCATTAAATTTTGCATTAAAATTCGAAAACGACACTTATTTTGAAACAAAAATTTTACTCTACAGCGACAAGTAATTTGAAACGGAGGTAGTATTCTCTAAACCATTGTTCCTATATAATAAAAACATGAGTGTGTTGTAAACTTGATGTACACAAACGTACGTGGGAGACAAAGAGCCTGGTGATTTTTGTCCTCACACACCTTTTACCATGTGACGGATTCAATTTTTCCAAAGTACACTATAAATATTGACAAAGCAACTACTTGATCAAACATAAAAATCCAATCAATTGGGATTTTTAATTGGTCAAGTTACATAGATGCATAAACAAACTTATATATATATATAGTTACAGAAGGTGTTAAATGGCTGAATATGAAATGTTGGAGGAGAAGATGGGGTGGGTCAGTGCTGCTTTGGCTCTTTCATACATTTTAGTCAGATACCCATATGGTCCTCCTCTCTAGAAATAGATCCCCAAACAAGTGAATATTATTGTATTCTAGAAGTATATAGATAAACGGAATCAAAATCAAACTTGAAGAGCTGCAAAGAAATTTCTATGTAGTTAAATCTTAAGTCATATTATGTATCAAAAGTCAAACAAGTAGAGAGTCATAATACCAAAGACGAATATATCGATTCTTGATAGCTCAACTACTCATGAGAACTTGAGAAGATAGAAACATTGATTTGGATATGAATTTAAATTTTCTCAATAATTGTATTTATCATTATGATATCCAATTCACTTGATTCGATAAACACATTTTTGCCTTGTTCATGCCAAAATGTAAACATCCAGTTAATATTTTCTGGTGCAATTTTATAGAATACAATCTAATTTTCATTCATTGTTTTTTTTTGTATAACTGGATCTTAGACATTTAAATAAACTTAGACATTGTTTTTTTTTCATTCATTGTTTTTTCTTTCAATTTATATTGATGTGAAAAAATCATATTTCCATGGTAACCAAAAAATATAAATGCATGTATATACAGCTATGTGGCATGCATAATGCAATATAGGTGTGGAGAAACTGGCGTGAAATGAACTTAACGATCTGTCTTTACCTTAATTATATGTCATATTTCTGGATTTACATGAATACTTTATATTTCTGGATTTCTATTCTTTTATATAGGAACAAAAACAAGTCATTTAGTCTCCTTTTCCTTTTTAACTTCACCTAGATAAAGATCCGCAATTTACTAGGGGTTAAAGTATCATAAAATACTACAATTTAATTAATATTTTCGTTTATATATTGCATAATCAAACATTGAAAATTTATTATATGTGAAATTCAGACAATACGTATATAGAACGGACGACGGTTGTAGAAGCCATGCATAAATTAGTAAGATCTTGAATACAATAATAATCGAACCGATTTTTTTTACTTTTTAATAATACAAAGACTTGTAAGAAGTTATATGGGTTCTATCATCTAACTGAATGTCATACACCTAGATCTGCCATTAAATCATGTCTTGTTGGAACCCCTAAGTAAGGAAGTTGTAGGGCTCAATGTTCTCACCTAGATTATTCGGCGATTCCGAATCAATTCCCTTTATATTATTGTTAGTTTATTAACAAACATGAATTAATATATGTGGGTCTAATACAAAAAGTTATTGTTAGTTCTAATCCTTGTTCGGAAATTTGTTAGGCGCTATGCGTGCGCTCGGGTTGGATTTAGCTTCAAACGAAGAAATCAGATTATAAACAGAGATTAATTTCAAGTATCATTTAATTTTTAAAATACATTTACATAGAAAATAGAGTTTATCTAAACAATCATAAGGATCACATGTAGTCTGGTAGTATAGTCTTTGCTAGTTAATATAACTCCCTAGATGATTAATATTGCTTATTTTTTATATATATATTTTTAATGACAATTTTATAATTATTTCTTCTCTTTTCTATTAAGGTTTTGCCGTTTCAACAACTTTTTCAATTTGCGACCGCTATTGATTTTCTTCAAAAAATCTTCATTTCTTGTGTGTTTTAGTTGTTTTTTACACATCAAAACTATAGATCTATTCATACTCATCGATTTTTTTACTTTAAAATCGCAAAAAACAAAGATTTTTGTATTACATCGGTTAACTGTTTGATTGATAGCAAATCGCCACAGAAGGAAGCCGCTTCTTTACTCGCTGAAAAATCAGGCTTCGGCACCACGTTTTAGAACAAGGGTTCTAATGTAGTGAAGTTAATATTGCTTATTTATATTTGTTTTTATTTAATGACAGCTTTTTTAATTATTTTTACTTCTTTCTATTAAGGCTTTGTTGTTTCAGCAACTTTTATTTTGCGACCGCCGTGGATTTTCTTCAAAAAATCTTCACTTTTTGTGTGTTTTAGTTGTTGTTTACACATCAAAACTATATATTTATTAATACTCATCAATTTTTAACTTTAAAATCAAAAAAGCAAAGATTTTTGTATCAGATAGCCTCACTGTCTAATTGATAGCAAATTGCAACAAAAGGAAACCGCTTCACGCTTAATCGCTGTTGAAAATTTATTGTGTGATTAACATAAAAAAATTATTATATTTTAAATTCAGACAATACGTATATAGAACGGACGACGGTTGTAGAAACCATAAATTAGTATGATCCTCAATACGGTAACAATCGAAGATATTGATTTTTCCTTTTTAATAATAAAAAGACTTGTTATAAGTTATATGTGTTCTATCATGCAACTGAATTGCATACACATGGATGTTCCATTAAATCACGTTGGAACCCCTAAGTCAGGAAGCGGTATGGCTCAATGTTCTCACTTGGACTATTTGGTGATTCTCAATCAATTACCTTTATATTATTGTTAGTTTATTAACAAATGTGAATTAATATATGTGTGTTTAATACAAAACTTTAATGTTTCCTTTTTTGTAATTTTGTTAGGCGCTACGCGTGCGCTCATGTTGGATTTAGCGTCTAACGAAGAAATTGGATTTTAAACGGGGATTAACTGGAGATTAATTTCAGGTTTCATTTTATTTTTTAAAATAAATTTATATAGAAAATAGAGTTTATGTGAACAATCATAAGGATCACATGTAGTCTGGTGGTATAGTCTCTGCTTGTTAATATAACTCCCTAGATGGTTAATATTGCTTATTTTTATATAATTTTTATTTGATGACAATTTTATAATTATTTATTCTCCTTTCTATTAAGGCTTTGCCGTTTCAAAATTTTTATTTTGCGACCGCTATGGATTTTCTTCAAAAAGTCTCCATTTCTTGTGTGTTTTAGTTGTTTACACATCAAAACTATAGATTTATTCATACTCATCAATTTTTAACTTTAAAATCGCAAAAAAAACAAAGATTTTTGTATCACATCTTCTAAATGTATGATTGATAGCAAAACACCACAGAAGGAAACCACTTCACGCTTAATACCTGGAAATTGGGCTTCGGCGCCAAGTTTTAGAACAAGGGTTCTAATGTATGTGAAGTTAATATTGCTTATTTTATATTTTTTATTTAATAACAATTTTATTATTATTTCTTCTTCTTTCTATTAAGACTTTGCCATTTTATCAACTTTTATTTTGTGACCACCATGAATTTTCTTCAAAATAATATTTATTTATTGTGTGTTTTAGTTGTTGTTTATACATCAAAACTATAGATATATTAATACTCATCGATTTTTTACTTTAAAATCGTCAAAAAACAAAAGTCATTGTATCACATCGCCTAATTGCCTGATTGATAGCAAATCACCGCGGAAGGAAACCGCTTCACGCTTACTCGCTGGAAAATCAGGTTTCGGCGCCACGTTTTAGAACAAAGGTTCTAATGTGTGTTGTTAATATTATTTTTATATATCTTAATTTAATGACAGTTTTATAATTATTTCTTCTTCTTTCTATTAAGACTTTACCGTTTCAGCAACTTTTATTTTGCGACCGCCATGGATTTTCTTCAAAAAAAATTATTTCTTGTGTGTTTTACTGTTGTTTACAAATCAAAACTATAAATCTATTAATACTCATCGATTTTAACTTTAAAATCGCAAAAAAGCAAAGATTTTTGTATCACATCGCCTAACGGTCTGATTGATAGCAAATCGACACGGAATAAAACCGCTTCACGCTTACTCACTGTTGAAAATTTATTGTGCAATCAAAAATTGAAAATTTATTATATGTGAAAATCATGCATATGTATATAGAATGGACGACGGTTGTAGAAGCCATAAATCAGTAAGATCCTCAATACGATAATAGTCGAACATATTGATTTTTCCTTTTTAATAATACAAAGTCTTGTTATAAGTTATATGTGTTCTATCATCTAAATGAATGACATACACCTGGATTTTCCATTAAATCATGTCTTGTTGGAACCCCTAAGTCAGGAAGCGGTAGGGCTCAATGTTCTCACCTAGATTATTCGGTGATTCTCAATCAACTCCATTTATTTAGTTTATTAACAAACGTGAATTAATATATGTGGGTTTAATACAAAAAAATATTGTTAGTTTTAATCCTTGTTCGGAAATTCGTTAGGCGCAATGCGTGCGCTCGCGTTGGATTTATCATCTAACGAAGAAAGTAGATTTTAAACGGGGATTAATCGGAGATTAATTTCAGGTTTCATTTTATTTAAAATAAATTTATATAGAAAATATAGTTTATGTAAACAATCATAAGGATCACATATAGTCTGGTGGTATAGTCTTTGCTTGTTAATATAACTCCCTAGATGGTTAATATTGCTTATTGTTTATATATTTTTTATTTAATGATATATTTTATAATTATTTCCTCTCCTTTCTATTAAGGCTTTGCCGTTTCAACAACTTTTATTTTACGACCTCTATGGATTTTCTTCAAAAGATCTCATTTCTTGTTTGTTTTAGTTGTTGTTTACACATCAAACCTATAGATCTATTCATACTCATCAACTTTTGACTTTAAAATCGCAGAAAAAGCAAAGATTTTTGTATCACATCGTCTAACTGTGTGATTGATAGCAAATCGCCACGGAAGGAAACCGCTTCACGCTTACTACCTGGAAAATTTGGCTTCGGCGCCACTTTTTAGAACAAGGGTTCTAATGTATATGAAGTTAATATTGCTTATTTTATATATTTTTATTTAATGACAATTTTATTATTATTTCTTCTTCTTTCTATTAATACTTTGCCGTTTTAGCAACTTTTATTTTGCGACCGCCATGGATTTTCTTCAAAAAATATTTATTTATTGTGTGTTTTAATTGTTGTTTACACATTAAAACTATAGATCTATTACTACTCATCGAATTTTAACTTTATAATCGCAAAAAAAACAAAGATTTTTGTATCATATCGCCTAACTGTTTGATTGATAGCAAATCGACACGAAAGGAACTTACTCGCTGTTGAAAATTTATTGCATAATCAAACATTGAAAATTTATTATATGTGAAATTTAGACAATACGTTTATAGAACGGACGACGCTTGTAGAAGTTATAAATTTGTAAGATCCTCAATACGGTAACAATTGAACATATATTTTTTGTTTTTTAATAATACAAAGACTTGTTAGAAATTATATGGGTTCTATCATCTAACTGAATTGCATAGACATGGTTCTTCCATTAAATCACGTCATGTTGGAACCCCTAAGCCAGGAAGCGGTATGGTTCAATGTTCTCACCTGGATTATTCGGTGATTCCCAATCAATTCCCTTTATATTATTGTTAGTTTATTAACTAACTTAAATTAATATTTTTCGGTTTAATACAAAACTTTATTGTTAGTTCTATTCCTTTTTCGGAAATTCGTTAGGCACTACGCGTGCGCTCGGGTTGGATTTAGCGTCTAACAAAGAATCAGATTTTAAACGGGGATTAATCAGAGATTAATTTCATGTTTCATTTTATTTTAAAATAAATTTATATAAAGAATAGATTTTATGTAAACAATCATAAAGATCACATGTAGTCTAGTGGTATAGTCTCTACTTGTTAATATAACTCCCTAAATGGTCAATATTGCTTATTTTTTATATATGTTTTATTTAATGACAATTTTATAATTATTTCTTCTCTATTCTATTAAGGCTTTGCCGTTATAACAACCTTTATTTTGCGACCTCTATGGATTTTCTTCAAAAAATCTTTATTTTTGTGTGGTTTAGTTGTTTTTTACGCATCAAAACTATAGATCTATTCATACTCATCGATTTTTTACTTTTAAATGGCTAAAAACAAAAAAAAACATTGTATCACATCCCCTAACTATCTGATTGATAGCTGATATCTCTTGATTTTGTTAAGTTTTAGATTCATATTTTAGTTCATTATTATCATTTTAGGTTGCATTTAGGTCTTTATATTGCATTTGCATGCATAATTGCATTTGACAGGGTTTAGATTGCACAATTGGAAGTTTAAGGCGAAAATCAAGGGTTAAATTGTACATTATGGAAGTTTGGGGTTAAAATGTGATGTTAACAAGAGGTCAGGGACTAAGGTTGCAAATCCAGAATATCGCATGGGCTAAATTGCACGATTAGAACTTTTGGGCTGATTACGCGAGGACGTTTCTGCACATTCAATAGTCTTGGGGTCAATTCGTAATTGTCCAGAAGCTGAAGGACCTGTTTTGCAAATAGGCTGAAACCCACCATTGGAGAGAACGAGCTTTCTCCGTGACGTTATGGCTGCGACCCCCGACGATGGAAGAGCACGAGCTTGACCCAGGCATTATAGAGGATCTTGGCACGGCGAGGCTTGGACAAGAAACCCGTGGTGGAGCAAGGCGGAGATGGAGACTTAACGCCATGGAGGAGACCAGATCCGGAGCTTGACGGCGCGGTGGTTGATGAGAGCAAGATGGAGTGATGAGCACGAGCTCAACCACGGCGACTAAAGCTTGAAATGAAGAAGACAAAGGCAACGAGCCATCCGTCTCAAGCGGTTCGCAGTGGCTCGCCGTAGCGGGATAGCAAGGCCGCTGTCTCTGCACCTCCAATCCCTGCTCCATATCTGGATGGTGTAGCGGGATGCAGTGGCCGCTACACAGAAGAAAAGTCACTATTGACCGGTTTATTCCGGTTAAACTTTGGTTTATGGGATCGAACCAGCTCGAGTTTTGCCTTCTTACATATAGTTTTAGACCCCCAAAACCCTAAGATATCTCATTTTCTCTCAAAGAACTTATTTTGGATTGTAAAAGCTTGAATCTTTGTTGATTTCTAAGGAAGTACTTCATCTTATCTTGTTTCTCTTACATGATTAACCTTGAATCTCACATAGATTTAAGGTTTATCATGGAGTTTATTGAGTAAACATTCTTAGATTCATGGGTTAAGTAGATTAGGGTGATTAGGTGAATGTTTAGGATGATTCTTGCTTGATTAACTTTGTTCTATGGCTTATTAGGTGATTTTAATGCTAGGTTAAGGTTGGGAAATCTAATCTAGATCATAAGTAGTTTCACGCCCGGAAGGTGTTCGATGAAATGCTTGAACAACCTAGTATTGTCCTATACATGCTTGGCCAACGGGAGTTGTTGTCAAGATGTTTAGTGGTTAGTAGACTTGTGTTTTATGCATGCTTGATTGGGTAAGGCCAACGGGAGTTGATGTCTAATTCATGATTAGCATAGGGGCTATTGTCACGGGAGTGGATTAGTCTATTTGAACGAGATTTAGACCTATAGACTTGTTGATTGTTTTGTTTGAGCATCCTAGATTGAATCTTGATCACCCGATATCGATGATCTTGCCCATGGATCTATCCTTAGCTATTGATTTAAAGTTTGATTCTTGCACTTGTTTCTTGTTTGAATTTGAGATCACATTGTTCATAATTCTAGGAGTTTAGTTTGTTACAAATCACCCATCTTCCCTTGTTTGCTTAGATTAGGAAATTTTGTGTATTCTTAGTGTTATAGATCACTAGTTCTCTGTGGATTCGATCCTAAAGTGCTGCATCGATATACCATTCGATTGTGGTAGCGTGCACTTAGGTTAATTGGCCTGTGGTAAAACGCAGAACATCAATTTGGCGCCGTTGCCGGGGAACTAAGTAGATTTATCATTAGGATTTCAAATTTTCTTGAGACTAAGCTTTATTTTCTTATGTTTTGTTTTGTTTTGTATAGTTACTAACTTTTTATTCTAGTTTTTGTTCTTTGTAGAAATGGCTTCAAGCTACTTTGAGAAGCCACAAGAAGAGGAAGACACATTTGAAGATCAGCCATATGTGAAGCCACCACCCTTTGATATGCGCATACTCACACTAGACCAAAGAGTGGAGTTACATCGGCTTAGGAGCATGAAAGAGTATTGGGGCAAGCCAATGAGACACATAGCACAAATGGTTAGGGTACACCTCATTAGAGATAGAGCAGAGTTTGAAGGAAGGGATGTTACTCAAGATGAGTATGATGCTGCTTGTGCCCTTAATGAGGTAATGTATTGGGTTCCACCACTCCAGCTGGAAGGTACAAAAAATTCCACTTTAAAACTTCAACTTGAGGAAATTTGCTTGCCTTGTGGTGAGAACATTGCTCATGGTCTTGATTCTCTGGTGCTTTTAAATGAATGTCTTGATCTGATATGTGAAACCAGAAAATTAGATGACTTGAGAGTAGAAAAGATTGTTAGAGATTATTTTGAAGTTTGTTTTGACAAGAACTATCTTTGTGCTTCAATTGATCTCGAAACTGACTTTTTGATGCTTGATGAATCTAGACCTCTTCTTGAATTAGCTGATTTAGGGGATGAACTTGATGTGGATAAGCTCTTGCTTGAGATAGAAAACCCCCTTATCAAAAATAGTCATGAGAATGAGAACATTGTGTTTTATTTGATTGATGGAGATAATGTTGACTACTTTGTTAAAACTTCGTTTGAACCAGTAGTTGATTTTGTGTTTCCACCAAATTCATTCGATTCTCATGATCATCTGAACCTCAAGGAGCATGTGTTAATCCATGCTACATCTTTAGTGATGCTCCTTGATGAAAAATCTGTCTATTTCCTATGGACAGTAGTGTGCTTCTTTGCATGCTTTGTTCCTTGTGTTTGCAGGAGAAGGACCAAAGGTGCATTGGCTCAACCTTTTGATTCCTATGACTAGCAAGCACACAAAGTCAAGCTAGAGACTTAAAACAAGCGCGCTTGGGAGGCACTCCCATGTCTATCCTTTGTATATATTTTTATTTCTATTTTATCTTGCTTTCGTGTTTTTTATAAATTTTAGGGCAAGTTTGGGGGAGTTCTAAATCTTTTCAAGAGGGCATATCAAAATGGCCAAGGTCACAGCAAGCTCTCTCCCTCCTCATTCCCCTCCTTTCATCAAAGCTAACTCCAAGTTAGTGCATTCTACCCTTGTCAATACTTAGTTCATCATGTTTTATTTTTCTTTTCACCTCTCTTTCAAATTTATTTTCACACAAGAGACTGTGTGAAGTAAGTTTGGGGGAGAGTCTACTATCTCACTTTCTTTTTGTTTTGTTTACTTGTCATCCATTTCATGCATTGCATTATACATACTTATTTGCATAGAAAAAACCTAAAAATTTGAAAATTTTCGAAAACAACAAAAACAAGCATCTAGTTGCATCATTTGCATCTTTAGGATTGAGTCTAGAAGCATTTAGGTTGCATTGCATATGCATAGGGAGTCTTAATGAACTTTGATTGGTAAGTAACAACTTAAGAGTTTGATTGAATGTCCATCTTTGGAGTTGTTTATTGCATTTATATGAACATGAAGTTAAGGAAGAACCATGCTTGGATCTCATTGCTTGAAAGTTGAACTCATTTGTAGATGCATGTCTTCCTTGTAGCTCAACTCTATGAACTTGAACTTAAATGAACATCTAATTACTCTCTCTTGAAGCTTGAATTGCTCACTCTTGGTAACAACAGAACATTCAAGTTTGCTTATCCACTTTTAGACCTTCTTACAAGCTTGAATGGCCATTTGCATCACTAAATGGTACCTCACCTTGAACCCTAACCCTTTTTCTTTGCCCCTTGATTGTTTGATGAGTGAGGCCTCTTGTTGATGATGTATTCTAGTGCAAAATTTTGAATGACAGAGGAACGACAAGTAGTAGCCTCCGTATGCCAATTACCTTTATTGGTTAGGATGGGGGGGTTTAATGGGATTGTTTTGGAGTGAGATTAAGTGATGAGAGGAAAGAAAAGAAGAGAGTGAAAGCAATGAAAGAGTGAAAAGAAAACCCAATAAAAAAAAGGGTAAAATAAAAGAGAAACTTAGGAAGCATGAGATAAAAAATGACATCCTCTAGAAAAGAAAATAAAAGAATTGAGAGGATGAAAAGAAAAGAGAGCTTCCTAAGTAGTAAAATGGTGAAAAGAGTGAATTTGGGGGTGAGAGAAGTGTTTTGGGTTTGATATTTTTGGTTTGGGATTGTAGATACATAACTAGGGAAGGGTAGAACATGGAAGTGAATACTTGTATGCATGAATTGTTCTTCTTCTTCTTACTTTTGCAATAGCTTATGCATCCCTTTTTCATGAGTGAAAAACCCTAAGGAAATTGAGCAAACTCCACTTTATATGTCATCTTAGCCTCTTTAGCACCTGGCCCTTTAGTTTGTGATTTAAGTTGATTGAGAGAGTTCACTAAACACTTAATGAATGTTAAAGAGTTGAGTTACATTGGTTTCTTGCTATTACATTGAAAGTTTAGCTCTAAGGCATTGCATGAGTAATGAGTATGGCTAACTCTTTTAAAGTAGAGATCATTGGTGCACTTTAAAACTACTTTGATGGATATTGAGTCGAATGCTTTTGTTGGTACTCTAAGGTTTAAGTTTTCATTTTAAAGCATTTCCTCATCTTGTTCTTGAATGTTTACTTGTGGACAAGTAAAGAGCAAGTTTGGGGGAGTTGATATCTCTTGATTTTGTTAAGTTTTAGATTCATATTTTAGTTCATTATTATCATTTTAGGTTGCATTTAGGTCTTTATATTGCATTTGCATGCATAATTGCATTTGACAGGGTTTAGATTGCACAATTGGAAGTTTAAGGCGAAAATCAAGGGTTAAATTGTACATTATGGAAGTTTGGGGTTAAAATGTGATGTTAACAAGAGGTCAGGGACTAAGGTTGCAAATCCAGAATATCGCATGGGCTAAATTGCACGATTAGAACTTTTGGGCTGATTACGCGAGGACGTTTCTGCACATTCAATAGTCTTGGGGTCAATTCGTAATTGTCCAGAAGCTGAAGGACCTGTTTTGCAAATAGGCTGAAACCCACCATTGGAGAGAACGAGCTTTCTCCGTGACGTTATGGCTGCGACCCCCGACGATGGAAGAGCACGAGCTTGACCCAGGCATTATAGAGGATCTTGGCACGGCGAGGCTTGGACAAGAAACCCGTGGTGGAGCAAGGCGGAGATGGAGACTTAACGCCATGGAGGAGACCAGATCCGGAGCTTGACGGCGCGGTGGTTGATGAGAGCAAGATGGAGTGATGAGCACGAGCTCAACCACGGCGACTAAAGCTTGAAATGAAGAAGACAAAGGCAACGAGCCATCCGTCTCAAGCGGTTCGCAGTGGCTCGCCGTAGCGGGATAGCAAGGCCGCTGTCTCTGCACCTCCAATCCCTGCTCCATATCTGGATGGTGTAGCGGGATGCAGTGGCCGCTACACAGAAGAAAAGTCACTATTGACCGGTTTATTCCGGTTAAACTTTGGTTTATGGGATCGAACCAGCTCGAGTTTTGCCTTCTTACATATAGTTTTAGACCCCCAAAACCCTAAGATATCTCATTTTCTCTCAAAAGAACTTATTTTGGATTGTAAAAGCTTGAATCTTTGTTGATTTCTAAGGAAGTACTTCATCTTATCTTGTTTCTCTTACATGATTAACCTTGAATCTCACATAGATTTAAGGTTTATCATGGAGTTTATTGAGTAAACATTCTTAGATTCATGGGTTAAGTAGATTAGGGTGATTAGGTGAATGTTTAGGATGATTCTTGCTTGATTAACTTTGTTCTATGGCTTATTAGGTGATTTTAATGCTAGGTTAAGGTTGGGAAATCTAATCTAGATCATAAGTAGTTTCACGCCCGGAAGGTGTTCGATGAAATGCTTGAACAACCTAGTATTGTCCTATACATGCTTGGCCAACGGGAGTTGTTGTCAAGATGTTTAGTGGTTAGTAGACTTGTGTTTTATGCATGCTTGATTGGGTAAGGCCAACGGGAGTTGATGTCTAATTCATGATTAGCATAGGGGCTATTGTCACGGGAGTGGATTAGTCTATTTGAACGAGATTTAGACCTATAGACTTGTTGATTGTTTTGTTTGAGCATCCTAGATTGAATCTTGATCACCCGATATCGATGATCTTGCCCATGGATCTATCCTTAGCTATTGATTTAAAGTTTGATTCTTGCACTTGTTTCTTGTTTGAATTTGAGATCACATTGTTCATAATTCTAGGAGTTTAGTTTGTTACAAATCACCCATCTTCCCTTGTTTGCTTAGATTAGGAAATTTTGTGTATTCTTAGTGTTATAGATCACTAGTTCTCTGTGGATTCGATCCTAAAGTGCTGCATCGATATACCATTCGATTGTGGTAGCGTGCACTTAGGTTAATTGGCCTGTGGTAAAACGCAGAACATCAATAGCACATCGCCATGGTAGAAAACGGCGTCACGCTTATTCTCTGGAAAATCGGGTTTCGGTGCCACGTTTTAGAACAAGAATTCTAATGTATGTGAAGTTAATATTGCTTATTATATATATTTTTATTTAATGATAGTTTTATAGTTATTTCTTTTTTTATTAAGGTTTTGCTGTTTTAACAACTTTTATTTTTGCGACCACCATAGATTTTTTTCAAAAAATCTTCATTTCTTGTGTGTTTAGTTGTTGTTTACACATCAAAACTATAGATCTATCAATATTCATCAATTTTTAATTTTAAAATCGGAAAAAAATAAATTTTGTATCTTATCGCCTAACTGTCTAATTGATAACAAATCGCCACGAAAAAAAATTGCTTCATGCTTACTCGCCTAAAAATCGGGCTTTGGCGCCATGTTGTAGGACAAAGATACTAATCGGGCTTTGGCGCCATGTTCTATCCGCACTCGGAAGGTAGATCCGCTGAACGGAAGATGAACCCGAAAGTATTTTAACAACAAAAACCGGAATTCATCGATACAAAAACAAAACAAAAAAAAGCAAAAGAAAAGAGGTGACCGGCGGTGGTGAAACCACCGGCCACGAAGCTCAACTTTGATTTTGGAAAATTCTAGAGAGGTAGAGGAAAATTAGAGAGAGGGAATTTTTTATACCTTCTTTTTTTTAATCTTCTCATCTATTTTATCTGGGATTAATATAACGTAAAGAAATATCATCACCACATTTATCGATATATCCTTCACCAAGCAAAATGATTAAATACTAACAAAAAACACGCAAAATAAAAACACATTATTGGCTATTAATTTAACAAATCCCCTATATATTAATCCCGGAGCATTACAACTTATAAGTGTAGCCACGTGTCATCACCAGAATGACTTTCAGAATCCTTAGAAAAAAGTTGGTCCATCTAAATATAGATTATACTTTTATTAAATTAACATTCGTATTGATTAGTAGTGCATAAAAGGATATTTACATTCTTTCCTTAAATAAAAGCTACGAAATTACCTAATATGATTAACATATATGTGATAATTAATGTTTTGAATAATAAAGATTTGATAATATTTTTTGTATCCTTCATCATTTTTGTTTAATTTTTGTTATTAAAAATATTAAATAATCATATTAACCATGTAATAAAAAATCTAGATTTTTTTTCTTATATATTATATTTTGATTTTTTCAAAACGACAATAAATTACTAAAACAGTTAAAGTTCTTACAATGAAAATTCTTTTGGAACAATGTTTTTATTTTTGAAGGTTATAACATTTAAGTGTGACCACGTTTTATTATATATTTTAAAAATGATTCTCAGATTTCTTAAAAAGTAAATTTGTATATCTAAATATAAATTATATTTTTATTAAAACTATCAAATTGATTATTAATGCATAAAAAATTATTCTTCATTCTTTTTTTTAAAAAAACTACGAAATTATCTAATATAATTGACATATATATAAAATTAATTATTTTAATAATAAATATTTGATAATAGTTTTTGTATCCTCCATCATTTTTTAATTTATATTATTAAAAAACTAAAACAATTATATTAATTATATAATATAAAAATCTAGATTTTTTTCTTATATGTTATATTTTGAATTTTTAAAAACAATTATAAATTAATAAAACTATTAAAAGTCTTACAGTGAAAATTTGTGAACAATGGCTTTACCCTTTTTGTTAAAAAAAATATAAATGATCAAAAAATCATACATGCTATATAAATATGAAGTATCATTTAATATATATTCATATTATATATATACTTTAATTTTTTTAAAATTAAAATATATATCAAATAAAAATACATACATGTTAATTTTGAAATTTCATTGAAAATGTATTGCGATCTGGAGATTTTAATTTTGAAATTCACATTAATTATTAAAATGGTTATTAACTACTAAAACTATAAAAGTTTTCTCACTGTGTTTAATGTTTAAAATTTTCGTTACAACAAACATACAAATGTTGATAAAATCATATGAATAGGAATTAAGAAGTTTCAATTAAATATTTATATTAAAAAATATTTTATATCTATGTCAATATCATTTAAATTTAATTATGTAACATATAATATAAATAAATGATTTCTTTGATTTATGTGCTTACTGCAGTTTAGTTATATACATAATATTTATTTGCTTATCATTTATTTAATACATTTATTATTTCATAATACATAATGAACAAAATATAAATAATAATGTGTAAAAATTATTTATATAATAATGTTTCTCCCACATAATGTGCGGATCTCTGTTGATGTATTACAGTCGAAATCTTTTCTCAATCAATCGAAGCTCATGCATTTCGCTTGCGCGAAATTAAAACAAAGACAAAAAAGATGTGAGTTAATAGAAACGCTATCGTAAGCACAAATATTGTAGATTAAAGAAAAAATCACCCGTGGAAATTCAAAAAAGTTTGAGATCAATCAAAACCTTAATTTCATTTTCGTCTCCAAGTCAACACTTTCAATGTTTGTCCTTAAATGATATTGAAATAAATATATATATATATATATATATATATATATATATTCAAATTATATATATATATATATATATTTCAATATCATTTAAATTTATATATATATCATATATAAAATACATAAAATATTAGTTTCAAAATTTACATTGAGTTGGAAGCCTCGGTTAATAAATATTCATATTAGTAAGAATAATATTTTTGTTACAGCAAATATAAAAATGTTAATACAATCATATGAGTAACAAGTTTCAATAACTAAATATTCATATTAAAATATATTATATATCTATGTAAATATCATTTAATTTTACTTATGTACTATATACAATAAATAAATGATTTATTTTGATTTTTATCAACAAAAAGTATTGTAAATAAAAAGATAGATTGTTTTTATTTATGTTCTTACTCGAATTTAATTATATATGTAATAGTTACTCGCTCTTCAATTATTCAATATATTTTAAAATTGTATAATATGTAAATTAACACAAATAAATAATAATATTTATAAATAATTTGTATACATAATTAATATATATTCCGCGCAAGTACGAATCTCAAATGTTATTTAATCATATCATTTCAAAAATACGATTCTTTGTATCGAAGTGAGATGGTGAATTATAACATTGAGATAACATCATTGAAGTTCGATGTAAATTTAATAGGTTTAAAAAAATATCAACAAACATGACCTTATAATCAACCTTATATTGACGGTCCATGATTATACGTTTGAAGAATTATGACATGGTTGGACGATCGAAGTTAATATTCAATAATTACTAATATATAAATTTTACCCCGCGCATGCGCGCGGGTAATCACCTAGTCAATAATTAATTAACTAATCACATTCACATCTAATCTTAACTTATACATATACACACGCAAGTATATATATAATTCCCACCCTCTCCATATATTCATCACAACCCCAAATCTCTCTCTCTCTCTCTCTCTCTCTCTCTCTCTCTCTCTCTCTCTCTCTCTCTCTCTGTTCTGGCTATCTCTCTCTTCTCTCTTTGTTACAGTTTCTCTCTCTAAGGTCGGTAGCAAATGGGTTTTCCGGCGTGCTATTCCGAGCTGGTTCTCCCAAGAATCTTCGTTCACTTATTCTCTTTCTTAGCTCTGATACGAAAACTAATATCCACACTTTTCTGGCTCATCGGTTTACCCGATTTCTTAGAGCCCGAACCGGTTTCATCCTCATGGCCCGACCCACCACCAAACTCCACCACCTCAAGCCACCAAGACTCCAACATGTTTTCAGCAGCGCTGCTAGCTGGAGAGATCTTTCCCGTCGTCAGATTCTCGGATCTAAACCGACCCGAATCCGAGTGTTGTGCAGTGTGTCTCTACGACTTCGAAAACGACGATGAGATCCGACGGCTGACGAATTGCAGCCATATATTCCATAAAGGTTGTTTGGACCGTTGGATGATGGATTATAGTCAGATGACGTGTCCGCTTTGTCGTACGCAGTTCGTACCTGATGAGCTTCAAAAGCTTTGGTCGGAAGCTAGTGAAGAAGTTTCTGAACTTCTTGGTCAATCATATTAGGACATAGTCTTCTTTTTTTCTTCACTCGCTTGGAATGGTAATATAAAGGTTTCTTTTTTTTTTTGTTAGTACGTTGTTGTTAGTTTTGTGTTTGGTGTGGCTGATGGATGTAAATTAAAAATAGGCAGTGGTTACAGGCTAGTGAATAAAGAAGAATGAAACTTGTATCATCTTCTTTCTTTTTTTTTTGTTGAAACAAAAACTTGTATCATCTATTCAGAAAAGAGAAAGTAAAAGTTGGGTTATTATAAATTTGTATTTTTTTCTGTTATTGAATGAAGATAAATCTTATTCATTCACGGGTTTTTTGTCATCTGATTTTGTCGACTTGCTCATTACCAAATTAATTAAAATTGTAGCGCAACCTCAAAAAAACAAGGGTTGAAATGTAGTTACATTGCTTCGGTTTGATGATGAAAAAAATGTAAACTTTTTCATGATATTTTAAGAATATTTCATTTTTATAAGATATTAATTCTATAGCATATAATTAATTTTAGAAGGCTTATAATTTAAAAAAAAATCAAGCTATTTCTCACTACAAATTATAAATCACGCGTTAACAGAATTTAAACTATAACAAAAAGCAACTTTTGAAGTTTTTATAACAATTCACAGAGAAAAAAAACATAAAGCTATTTCTTTTTTTAACGCTACAGGTGATTCGCAGAAAATAGATTAACTTATTTGACAGTTAGCGATTTACAAAATCAAATATAATAATGCAAAAAAATTAACGACTGAGGCAGTCTCCAAAGAGGCTATATGCTCTTGACTCAAAAAATAGGGAGACTGATATAGATAGGCAAATGAAATATATCATAAACCATTAAATTGAAATTTTATTGCATTGACATGACCATGATACGAAAACACTAAAAGAATATATTTTCAAAGTATTTAAATAATTTTTCAAAAAGATGTCAAAAAAAAAAAAAAGTCTTATAATTCATGCTCTTATTTTTAACATTAAATATTTCATTTATGAACAAAAAAGAAATACGTTGTTTAGTATACAAAACCGGAGAATAACAAGTACTCCCAAATATTTAAGATAGCAGAAAAAAACTACAATTTCAACTAGAATTAAAGGCCGTAATGGATACTAAAAGGAGAACTGAAGAGAAACACATCGAATGCCAAACTTTATTTGGGAGGAACCGAAGGCCTCACCTCAATCTAATGCTTCAGAGATACACCAGAGCCACGAAGAAAATAACGATTTAACCATCCCAGAGAATGAAAGTGACATACCATTGAACTTTCAAACACCCACGATTCATACAGAACAAAGTTTTCTATTGGAGCACAAATCATGTTTATTTTTTTGCTTAAAAGCATAAATCAAGTTACATGTTGGCAAGCTTTATACGTACTTGAATTAGGATTGTTGCTTTTATTTTTGTAGAATTTACGATGAGCTGAAATACTTATTAAACTTTTCATCTTTGAGAATCAACACTTAATCATTGGGTATAAAATAGACTTTGAGGAGGTTCCTGCAAAGACTGTGAGGGCAGAGAGCGTGACGCGAAGAAGCTTCGCATCTGTTGGAAACTTTGGAATATGTTATGCTGTAGCCACGTAGCACACATGGACTTGTCTCTGCGTGTGCTTATTTATTTCTAAACCAATACGAGCCCACACGCTTCTATTCCAGCCACAAATTAATAATCTATAGAAAAACTATGTTGAAAATCTCAAACAATGCCAATTTTTTGTCACTAAATTCAAAATGCGAAACCATTAAGTAACATAAACAAAGTGATTGACTATAATTTTAAACAATACCATTCTTTAACCATACCATTGTTCTGTCACTAAATTGCAAAAGGCAAACTAAACATGCTATTCCAAAAAGACCAAAACAATATACTAATTACATTTTAGATCCTGTAGATTCCACTATTTTACCTTACCATTATGGAGTAATATCAACTTGTAGATGCCATTACTTTATCATTTATCAGCTTTCTGTGTATGGAGCATATACTAGCATATCCCTTCTAAGTATATTGATTTTCCTAAAATTATATGTTACAGTTGATGATAGATAGTCTTACAACTTGATTAAATTTTCAAATATGATGAATTTATACATACCTGAATAGGATAGTTTTTCTTACACTTTAAACGCCTGCACTGAATTTTCTAAATATAGTGGGATGTATCGTTTAATTAATTGATATACAACTCTGCAAATATTTGTTGTGGTTGACCCACTTTGACTAAAAAAACGCAGTATAAAATGATTCATTAGCTTTGATGTATTTTGACATTTTTATAAGACCTAAAAGAACTTTCTAACGATATAGCCCATCCTCGATGGTTCCACGTCCCCCCCCCCCCCCCCCGTGCGTCAATTGGATTATAAAGAATCTATAAATAAGTTACACTGAGCACCACCTGTGTACTTAGTTATTTAGAGACAAATCAGGTTCTGGAAAAAGGAAAATTATATTTAGGATTCTGCTACGATATCCTTTCTTTGAAGGTACACTAACATAATTACTTGAAATTGGATGTGGTAGATGTTTTTCTTGGGAGGGTTTCCTTATCACACTCTGGATGTGGTAGATGTTTTTCTTGGGAGGGTTTCCTTATCATACTCAGTGCCGGATATTGATACAGTATAAGTATAATGAAACATCGTACTTGAGAGGCGTTATTGGTTTATGTATTTTGAAATCTATATAATATTTACAAATCAATGTAAAATATATTTATTTTTAAATTTAACATATAATTTTAATTAATATTTACAAATCCGGTGGTTTTCATTAAGATTTGTTTTTTGTATTTTTAATAAAGAAATCAATGCAAATCCATTAAAATTCATTATAAAATCAAATTCATTAGTAAATTCGGATAATTGAATAACACATGATTTAAATTAGAATTTATAAATCATGAAACGAATAACACATGATTTCAATATAGATTTTAAAATCATAAAACCAATAACACTTGATTTAGTTTGAATTTCTAAATTCATTAAAATACAGGATTTGATCTCTAAAATTTTTGAGAGTTTATTACATAATCATAGAGCCCCAAAATTGTAACTTTTTATGTTTTATTAAAATTCTTAGGAGGCGTTTATGTACTCTAGTGTATTTTAAAATCCATATAGTATTTATAAATCAATGTAAAATATACTGATTTTTAAATTTAACATATGGATTTTAATTAGTATTTACAAATCTAGAGGTTTTGCTTCGGATTTGAGTCTTTGTATTTTTAACAAAAAAAAATCATTTAAATTCATTATAATCCATTATAAAATCAAATTCATTAGTAAATCAGGATGGTTGAATAACGTATGATTTAAATTGAAATTTATAAATCTTGAAACCAATAATACATGATTTTCAATATGAATTTAAAATCATAAAACTAATAACACTTGATTTATTTTGGATTTCTAAATTCGTTAAAATACATGAACCAATAACTCCACTTAAAATGTCTATAAACCCAAAATCTCATATCCGACTCTGATGATACTAAAATTATGTCGTCATCATAACATCATCCGTTACGTTTCATATTATTAATTTATTATATGCACTAGATTCTTTTGTTCTAGTAGTTTTTATGGTCATATCAATCATATGCATCATCCTAATAGTGTATGCAATCATGACCACTACTATGTATCTATAATCTCTTACACTTTTCAACTTAAAAAGTGCATATGTTAGTTTTCTAGTTTGTTAGAATCGGAATATACCAAATGGAGAACAATTTTTGGTTCGGAGCTCTATGATAGATGAGAGTGTTTTATTTTTGTTAGGGTTTTTAGTAATTCAACCCTTCAAATAAAGATGAATCGTAAAATAAATCTTAAATTTAAAATTCTACTTATTGTATGTTATCTTTCGTCTAAAATACCGTGATGGAAGGTGACATTTGTTAACAGTTTATAAGTTGAGAATTTATAATCTTGAAAACTTAATTGAATGGTTTTCTTACAATTCAATATTAGTTGAGGATTTTTATCGCTAAAATACATTAAATGTTTCAAAACCTTTATTATCATTTATGCATTGTTTAAAATAAATTTATAAACTTTAAAATTAATTTATAAATCCTTATATATTATTTTATCAGTTTTATAACCTATTTATAAAGATTTATAAATATTTTCATGTTTTTACAAATGATTGATAAGCTTCATAAAGAGAGAATAATAGATATCAATAGGAAAAAAGTAAAACATATTGGTTCAGAAATCAATAAGAAGAAGAATAACCATGCAATATTTTGCAAGTGGAAAATATCACTCAAATGTCATAAATAATGGAAATAGGAAAAGATGATTGGCTTCTTACTTTAAGTAGGAGTATTGAATTTATGAATTAATTATCGTCAACACTATTTAAAACTTAATATAACTTAAATTTTTAAATGTAATGTCACCATTGTTAAATACAAATTATTTGACAATGCTGAAAACATTGCTGCCGATCATTAATTTATGAAGTTAAAGAGAAAGCCAGTCGGTTATATTAGGTTAAAGAAAAATAATTGGTTAAAAAGAAAGTTAAATACAAATTATTTGACAATGACGACGTTGTATTTAAAAATTTTAAGTTTTATTAGGCTTTAATTGATAATAAAGCTTTTAAATCATTTGATGCGTTTTAGTGATAAAAACTCTCAACTATTTTTTAATCATAAGAAAACCTTTCAACTAAGTTTTTAAGATTATAAACCCTCAACTTATAAACTGTTAACAAATGTCACTTTCTGTCACGGTATTTTAGACGGATGGTAACAGACGTTAACAAAATTAAAGTTGAGGGTTTATTTTGTAAGATTTTTAGTTCAAAGTTTATTTTATTATTCTCTTGAAGGGTTTAATTACTAAAAACTTTTTTTGTTATATGTATATACAGTTTCAAAGACTTTGAATGACAGCGGAAACTTCTATTGTTTGTTTATTGTTTCTGAATACATCATATAGGAGCTATTGTGGTCGCCACTTTCACTGTCCACATGTTTCTTCAATTGGCGGTGCAAGGGATATCGAGTGCAGAAGACACCCAATTGTAAATTATGAAATATATCTCTTTAACCATGCATCTTCCAAACTCCATCATAAGCATCTACTTCACTCGAGGGTCCCTAAAAAAAGAGTTGAATTTTTATTGGATCTGTTGCTACCCTTTCAAGTTCCGACTTATAGACTCTAGTTTGAGCAACTTTTAGGTCAAACCAAACCAGAGATGTCTAGGATTCCTCTAAAAATATAGTGTCTGAAAATGTACTACATTGATTAGTATTCTTCTTGCGCCAAGTGCCAAGTTTAGCTTATAAGAGAAAGAAAACTAAAGAAACAAGACTAGGAAAAAACACTGCTGCAGGCTTGAACTAGTTGGTTAAACAATTGCAAGGAAATCACAGTACGAAGATAAACGAATAAACCCACACATATAGACACATCAAGGTTCGACACTTCTGAGTTCATCAGATAAACAGGAAAGAAATACCAACGAAGTCATTACACCAGATAATACCAAAGCTTTTAGTGCATAAACCAAAGTACTAATATGCAAAGCAACCACATAACTGAGAAAGATAGCTGGACAACGATATAACAACCTACACCGAGTAACAACAACACTTTTACACACAATATGAAGCTATCGGTTTAAAGTTTTCTCAGTGATGGGGATAACCGGGAGGCGGGTAAGATGCAGGCGGGTAACCTTGAGCCGGCGGGTAAGATGCAGGCGGGTATCCAGCGGGAGGAGGGACGGGTTGATCAAAGCGGGACATCTGCTGAGCCGGTGGCACCCCCATTGGCTGAGATCCAAATACTCCATCTCTTTTGTCCATTTCAAGCTTGTGTTGTGTCTACAAGAAGAAGAAGATTGGGTTTTGTTTATATATATACCATAAGAAAACATAGTTTCATAATCTAAGAGATTAGTTTCTAGTTCTCTCTTCCTTGTACCTGCATACACGCGCAGACCCTGCAAGAAAATGAAGACCAAAGTTTTAGCAATGGGTGAACATGAATATACTAGAGGATAAAATGAAAAAATCAAAGGAAGAGTAAATACATACGTGCAGTAGACCATATCGGCACAGCAAGAGAGTATCTGCGAAGCTTGAGAAAGTTCATCGCTACCAACAAGGCAAGCGACAATAGAGAATATGCAAGCGACTTGGCTTAGGCAGAACATAAATCCCTACAGAACGCCCAGAATAAGATTTGTCTTGATATTTTCACAAATATGCATTCTGTGTAAACTAGAAGAAGCGTATGAGAGTACAATAATGCAGTTGTCGCATTGTGTTGTCTGAATATTGAATTCATCCTGCAGAAGAAAGCGAGTAGAGGCCACCGAGTTTCCGAAACAGAGGAAAACCTGAAAAACACACAATTACAGGTTGCTTCAATCAAATGTCGAATCAAAGAATCATCAAGAAATCTACTATTGAATTACTACTCATGCCAGCAAGTTTTACAAGCCAAAAACATTCAGTTCATTGGTAAGGCTGTCGTCTGTCGAAGATAATGTGATCACTGAGTCAAATGAAATGAGCAAAGCAATCCGAATAAAAAGAGATAGAAAACACAGCAAGCCAGGAGCTATTTTGGAAAAGGGCTTCGACAGAATTAAAGTATGGATATTAGAACAAACGCCACAGCAGCACAGTTAAAGAATGCTCAAGAAAAAATGTATATATCATAAGCTGTTTCATTTTCTTCATCAAAACAAGTGGTGTTATTGACTGATGTATATATAATGAAAGTGAGACCTCAGTGGCAAGACAGAATTGAGGGCATTTGCTTTCTCCACACCTCCCACTACAAGGCATATATCCAGCACAACAAGTATACCTGCCAAAAAATAACAGAAAGACTCGCAGTATCTTAGAAATGTAAGAATCAAAATTGTTTATACAGCCAAAAATACTCTACAAAGATAAGAAAGTAGTTGATACCTAGACATGTCATTGTAAAGTGCTCTTCTCCGAAGCAAGTAAGAAACACACGGTCCACTACAACAGCATATAAACAAAGAAGAACAATATCAACTGTGTACCAAAAGCATACAGAGAAACAACAACAATCGTTCACACTTATAGGGATTTTAATTCACTTCATCAATCAGTAGAGAAAACCATGGAGGCATATGTTTAAACTGATTCAGTATTTGCTACTTTAATTGCTAAGACGAACGTAACTGGAGTGTATTATTTACATATGATTCGATAGCAAAACCCTAATGGCTTATACAGCAACAACTTACCACACGCACGACAAGCAACAATCTGCACCCAAAAAAAATAAATCAATTATTTGATTTAAGATAGAGAAATCGAAAAGAGAGTGAAGGGGAAGTGAGAGAGAGAAAAAGAGATTTTACAGGGAGTGTCGGCGGTGACGGTGCCCATGAGATCGGAGTGCCATAAGTTCCGGTAATCCTGCCGGAGCTTCATCTTCTCGACCTTATCCGCCATTGCTGAAACAGATCCAAAACCCTAAAGCATCAGTAAGCTATAGATCCAAAATCAGTTAACGATAAAATAGATCTGATATATTATTATTCTTTACGCGGAAACCTTTTAAATTGAAACTGAAACTGAGACTTGTCTATCGTCTCTTCTCTTTCTCTTTTCAACGAAGAAACTTTAAAATCAAATTACTTTCTTTGATTAATCAATAACTTTGACCTCAACCTTTTCCTTGGTGACCTCGGATTTAGCAAACTCGGGCTTTGATTGGTTCGCATTTTGTCCTTCGAGAATGCTGATTTTTCTTTAATATCTTTTTATTTGTTTATTTTATTATTTTTGGACAAAAAATGTTCAAATTCAGAAAACAGTCCATAAGATGCGGACGTTAGAGTGTTCCGCTGAAAAACACTAAAAGGGTGTATTGATTTTTAATAAGACTATAGAATTTACCCGGGCTAAGCCCGAAATTATACGAATATGACTAAATATATATATATTAAACATACATTATATTTATGTTATAAATATATAAATAGTATTTTACCAAAAAATATAAATAGTAAACTGAATATGATTTTGTAAATGAATTAAATATAAGTGAAACTCACTAAGTATGGGATAATGAACAAATGTGAAATGAATAAATTTTCTGTTAAATTTTAGTTATTATCCAAATATTTTTTATCTTACATATTTAGGTTATTATGAAAATATTATTAATCGTAATTGATTTATTTTTATTTTAAATCACTAAGCTTGCATTTCTTCACTTACAATTTAGTTTAAATTACAATATTAGAAAATATTTATGATGTTTACAATGTATGTATACCAACCTTCAAAATTGACATCAATCTTTATTTAACAATAAATTTAAAGTGTATAAACTTACATAGATCATTATTTAAAAGTAATAACTGTAAAACTGATTCTATACTTTATTTTTACACTTATGTTGGTTCATTACCAAATTTCAAAAAATAAATAAAATGATAAATAGAGTGTCGTTTTCCTGTATTTTCCTTTTCGTTTATCATGCGTGCAAACAATTCACCAGCGGACTCTCTTGCTAAGAGATCATTGTCGGATTAAAACCCATTTCTTTTCCGCGCTATGTGCGGTTTACATATTTTAAATTTATTAATTTTTATTATATGAATGCTTTTCTCAATTTTGTATTTAGTTCTATTTTAAAATTTAGGTCTTATTTTACATATATTTTAATTGGTACTTTAATATTTTTATAATTGTTACTATGTAAATAGATATAATGTTACATTATTATTTACGGTCAGTGTAAGAAAGAATTTTTGTTATTTTTAAACATAGTTATTAAATGTGATTAGTTTTCTTGACGTTAAACTTACATTCTTTTATATTAATTAATTTTTTTAAACAGAAAATGAATGTCTTCTTTTTCACACTGAAATTATTTTAATGGAAGAAACTCGGATGAACCGATACAAAGCCCAAAAGATTATGTGAGTCCAAAGCCAGCAAAGTGCAAAAATTAATTAACATAAGCCCAAAAGATTATGTTATCCAATATGAGATTCATGTCAACATAGTATGAATCAACAAAATCAATATTGAGAATCAATGAACAACAGGAACCCCAAAAGAGAGTTGTTTAAGTCAATGGCAAAACTTGAGGATTTCATCTTTAGGCATATTAATTAAAGCTTTCGGGAACTGATAAATCTCTGTTTCGCCAGAACAAACTCGTGACGGATCTTCGCGATGTCGTCCTCGTTGGAGAAAATTCTGGCACTGCAACGGCCAAAGAGGTTTTGGAGTTTGCTTGGAAGCAAGTCTCGACGAAGCGGGTTGGCAATTTATAGATGAGGAGAAAGAGGGGGAGGTAGAACAAAACAGTAAATAAGGCACTAAAGATCATATTTGATTGATGAAGAGCAGAAACCGATTTGTGGAAGACGAAGTGAAGAGTTGGGAAGATAAATCAGGCAAAAGTGCGCTTGCTATCTACGGGGCCTAAGTAAAAGTAATGACAGCCCGACATCGTACCAGTTTTGATCTTCATTCGACAAAACAATAATGACGTGGCAAAAAAACTCTTTGTGATTGGTTGATTTAATTAAATGACGTGGACATCTTCTCCTTTTAGTATATCCAACTTTAAGTATTGTTAGATTGTAGATGATTTTAAGAAATTGCAGAGTTTTAGATGATTTTTGTTAAATCAGCCTATAATATCACCTAAAATCATGAGATTTCAGTTTTAATCATTTTAACTAAGAAACTTCACCCGAACACTCTAAAATCACTTAAAATATTAAAACTCCACAACTTAAAATATTTTCAATAACAATGGATTTCAGAGTACTTTATGAAATGTTAAGTTCAATAACATTGAATTTTAAATGAGTTTTTGAAATTCATGTTTGAGTAACAGTGGATTTGTCATTTTTACACAAATCACCTAAAATTCTTAATTCAATACACCCCCTAAAATCTCATCAATTCCAAAACGTACCGAATGTGAAACAACAAAAATTATTTTATTATTCAAATAATAAGAAATAAAGTGATTTTGTAAGATATGCATCTTTATATATAAAAATGATTTTCTCTCTTTTCATGGTGACACATCATCAAATAGGTGATTTTGGGGGTGACACGTGTCCTTTCTACCTAAAACACATCGTTTCATTAAACGAAAGGAAATGTTTTTTTGGGGGCTTTCTATTTATCTTATGAATTAGAGTCCAAAACAAAAGACCCTATTGTTTTCGTCGCCTACAAGCCGCATCTAGAATTCTTCTTGGATCTCTGACGATCTACACTAGCTATGGAGTTTTGAGGAATTGAGTGAGTCAAATTCGACGTGAAGAACCTTTGTGCCAAGCTTCAATAGCATTGTTTTGTCTTCTATTCTAATCCTCTCAAGTGTTATAAATTATTGATTCATCGCCTTTAACAACCTTCTTAATTCTTCCCACGATTTCTAATTCATTGCACCTTCCATCTCTCTTAAAAACGGTGGATATCCGCCTATAAAAAGGTAAGGTCTCATATCTTGAGAATCATCCTCACAATTCCAATAGCATTCCATATTTTTCTCAGTATAATGGCTTAAGCTTAAAGCTTTCTGAAGAAAATATTCAAGTTTTGTAAAGTAATTTACCTAAGATCTCATGTTGGTTATAAAGTTTACATATTTAGATATGTCTGAGAGAACCATGACTTTTGGAGAAGCGAATTCGAGGTTTAGGGTAAAGAGAGCGGCTTGGGATGTGAGCAATCGTCAGTAACAGACTTGGTTGCATTGAAACAAATAAGAAAGTGAAAAGGTACTGCCTTGGTCTCAATGAGTTTGGAGATTTAAGCCACGAAAAATTCAAGAAAAACTATTTGGGGCTCAAGACTAAAATAGAAAGACAGAGTGATGAAAGATCTTACCAAGAGTTCGTTTATAAGGACGTTGACGTCAACGTTTTGCCTAAACTGTTGACTGGAGACAGAAAGGAGGTGTGCGCTATGTCAAGAACCAAGGCTCTTGCGGTAAGCTAAAATCTTGGACTCTGATGTGTTATAGTTTTAATTTCTTATTTTGATTATTTTTTTTGAATTGTTATGCATGAAGTTATTGGGCGTTTTCGACAATTGCTGCAGTGGAAGGTATAAACAAGATTGTGACAGGAAACTTGACAACATTGTCTGAACCATGATCAAAAAAAGATTTATCTTCCTTATGTTTGAATAATTATGTTTTGGTATATGAAGGGTGTCTTCAATGTGCGGTGCAGATCAATTTAGACCATGTTGCTGCAGTTGGGCATGGATCAAGCAAGGGTTTTTGATTACATCATGGCGTGTTCGTAGGTGTTTTAGTTAGAGATTAAAAGACTGACAGATTTTAGAAAGAATACACGAGTGTTCTGCACATGTACGGAATCATGTTTCTTAATAAAAAATTTTAATCGTTTGTCTTTGTTTTAATGTTCAACATTTTCTCACAGAACAAGACAGAGACAAACGAATGATAATCCAAGGAGAGAATCAGAAACTGAGTCTTCATAAAGCCTTGAGTCTAAAGACTTTCCTTGCAGATTGTCTTCTTTTGATAGCTTACAAAGGTACACATATCTCCTAACACCATCTTTTGCACACAAACAAAAAAATATCTCTACTCTTTTTGGCTATTTGATTCAGGCTTTGCGTAATGGTTTGATGTATAATTAATGAGAAGGCCAAGTTCTGCATATAATTATCGCTAGCTCCACTAATCTATTGAACATGTTTGATATTGCTAGGTTCAACCCCTATAGGATGCTTTTACAACAACCATTTTTTGCCTTGACAACAACTAACTTTGAGCTTCGCATATTACAGGAAAAGGCGAGAGAGCTGAAGGTAAAGTAATTGGCTTTTGTTACAGTTTTACTCATTCATTCATTGCATATTCTTTATAGCTTGTATAGAGTAAATGTGTGTGGATTCTCGAGGGTTAACTATATAAGATGTTGCTGTTAGGTATTTAACCAAGAAATAATCTATGGAACTTAACTTAACATTTTTGTATAGCTCTGAGGTCTTTTTGTGGTGTTGTGGTTGCAAATGGAATTTGTTTGATTTTAATATGGTTTGTATGTAAATGAGTTTCATATTGTTGCTACGATGAAATACTTCATGAACTAATGGTTTTGTGATACTTTTTAATTTTTTTAGATGACCAAAGTTATTATGAGCATGGATTCAGATACATCATCTGTAACATGTCTTTAGTTTTTGCTTTTAAGTTTGTAGTTTAATGCAAATAGATTTTGTGAGTTGTGACTGAGTCGTGTGCATATTCTTCACCAAAGTTGATTATATCGTTTGTACCCACTGCAACATGAAGATGAAAGAATTCAATAATCGAAAGCATCACACACTTAGTAGATGCACTCTCTTGAAAGTATTATATTAAGTTCAATGGTTGGACTTATAACTATAAAAGCTTTAACCGTAGCTTAATCGTCTAATAAGTCTCTCATCATGTGTATCTCTATTTAGCTAATCAGTGACATTGATAGGAGGAAAACAACTGCCCAAAGTTCATGAAGCATTTGATGGTTCATTGGGATGGAGTGAAGTCTTTTCGCTGTGTGTAATCATATCTCACTAAAGCTCTGTCTCAGTTAAATAGGTGAAGCGATTGCATGACATTTTTTAGAAAAAAACATAGATGTCACTATCTTTTGAATTTTTGATATTTTGGTTGTTTAGTTTGATTGTTCGATAAGTTTTATTTTTTCATTTCTTTTCTAATTGATAATAAGAATACATCAAATTGTCATTCATTAGCTTGCCTGTCCGTAGGACGGGCTTCCCTTAGTAATAGAAAAAAATACAGTTATTTACTAAAATTTGTTATAATTTAGTATGCAAGTGGACGACGTTCTCCTTTCCGCACATGAAGTTTCGTTAATACAATATTTGATAGTATATTATACTATATTTATCAAATATATAGTACAAAATAATCGATACATAGAAAACACTTTTTGAGGAGGATGAAGAAGAAGAAGAGAAATATGTGGAGGAAAAGAAATTTAGAGGGACACATAAGAGGAAACAAAGGAGAAGGAAAAACACGCATGGTCGGAAGGAGAGGAGGAGGAGGAGGAGGAGGAGGAGGAGGAGGAGTAGGTGAGGCGGGAGGGAGAAGAGGAGGAGGAGGAGGAGGAGTAGGTGAGGCGGGAGGGAGAAGAGGAGGAGGAGGAGGCGGGGCGGGGAGGGAGAGAAAGAGGAGGAGGCGGGATGAAAAAGAGAAATACTCTAGAAGTTATACTATACCATATTATTTATTCAAATGGTATAGTTTTTGTTTAACTAGTTTTCAATATTTAACAACTTCTTGACCTTTGTTAATTTTTATTATATTCTTTGTATGTTGTTGCTTGTGATTGCTTTATCTTGAACAATAAATATTGTCCATAAAAAAATAATACACCAAAAAAATATAAAAATGTGTTTTATTGTAACGTCACATATTTCTATTTTATAATCGCTAAATAGAATAAAATAAAATATTACATTTCAAAAGAAGAAAAATCATGAGGCGGAAGAAGATATATGATTAACAAGGAAGTTATTTGAGTTGTTGGAGTTGATGAGAAGAAGAAACCAACACATAAAATGGAAGCGAGAAGATTTGTGGGAAGAAGTAAAGAGATAATGAGTGATGGTGGTAGTGATATAAGAGAAAATGGTGGAGATGGTGAGGAAAGAGACGTTGGCGATAATGGTGGAAGGAAAAACAATGGTGAAAAAAAAAACATTGGAGATGGTGGTGGAAATGAGACAATGGCGACAATGGTACATTCTTCACCAGAATTCATGAAAAGAAGTTGTATTTGCATTAGATATAAATTTTTATCTTAAATATTCTAAATAGACGGTTGATTTGGGTGAGAGACAACTTTTACTATTACATGAATCTGCACTCTATTCTATTTGTTACAATATTATATAATAAAACTATTAATAGAGAGTATTGTTCTTCTCCAGTGCAACCTAATATCTGATTTTGGGGTGGTGATGAGTGGTGATAATTATGAAGGAAAAGACAATGAAGATGTGGAGTAGTGAAGGAGAAGAAGTAGGAGGCGAAAGAGATACAATATTATTATGAATTTATTATAGACAATATGTTGTATTATTCATTGGTTTTATTCTATTTAGGTGACTAATATAATATAGTTTTAGCAGTTATAGAATACATTTGTTTCCTTTTCCACAAACCCATAAACTATATTGGTAACTGACAATGACGAAAAAATAACTTATATCTAACAATGAAATTAATACTAATTGTGTTGTTTGTACCACTGGTGGAGGAGAAGAATGGACAATTGGAGGAGAGGAGATGACGGGTGACGACGGTTGGCGGAGGAGAAGACGGTGATGAGGGTTGGTCCAAAAGAAGACGGTGGTGATGATGTTGTCGATGTTGCAGATGGTGATAACTAAGGCGAACCGACCAGAGATAGATTTATAGAGTTCTGAATGAGACAACATGAAGTGATGGAGATCGTATAATTGAATTGATGGAGGAAAACAGAGAAGAAAGTAGAAAAATCATGCTTGTGGATTTTGAAGGACACAAAAGAAAATAATACATATTATCCACCAAATATTCTAGCTATTACTTTCATATGGTTAGTTTCTTCATTAGAATTTTTATGGTTATCCCACTAAATTTCTCTAAGAAATAACATGTGAATGTTTATTCAAACGGAACAACCAACAAAAGAAAGTTTACTATAAAATGATCGAGCAGTTTTACCTTGAGAATGAACAAATTTATTTTGGTTTCGAAGTATGTAAGAAATCTTGAAAGAACGAAATCTTTTTTGTACCTCCACAATTTCTTTCAACACGGTTGATAAATCATTGATTCATGCTATTTGAATCATTGATTTATCATACTCAAAACATGGGTCTTATCGGCCACACTTTATTGGATGCTACTGGATCAACTAATCCGAGTAAAGCTGAAAGAATCATCACATGAGAATTCCGCCACTACAGATGCTACTGGATCAACCAATCCGAAACGAGGAAAATCTCGTTAGGCTAAGCGGATCGTTGCAGTCGCTAAACCGGCGAAATCATAGAGAAATTTCGTTGGAGGAGAGGCAAACCGTCGTTGAGTCAACAGTCTGGTTGTAAAGCTGAAAGAATCATCACATGTTTATCAGCTCTAATCATTCTTTAGAGAGTAAGAGAAGTGGGCAGAAACAGAGTTATCCTCCTCTTTAGGTAACTAACAATCATAGTTTAATGTTTCTGGTAGTTTCATCACGATGTTTGTTGGGCCAACAACTTCCCTGTGCTTTTAATAAATCACACTCCTTGTTTCTGTTTGTACTCTTTGACATGGCCCATTCAAACATTATTAATGCCTCATCCCTTAATTTGTCTCTCTATCAACTATCAAAAGGACTATGTTCAACGCTCTTTAATGTGATTCCTTGTGCAAACGAGTCCTATTATAATCTGAAACATAATGATTTCAGAATTGGAACAGATTGAGAGAGAAATGTGATGGAGATGAGTAAGCTCAAGTGGGTGTATTTATCGTATAATTTCACAACTCAAACAGCATAGAAGTACAGAATAATACCAACTCGTATTAAAGTCCCTACATTGTTGACTTTTATGTGTATGTGTTTGTGAATAAGTATGTAATGTATATCTCTTGGAAATAGGCTGATCCAACTATGTTCATGCTTGTAGTTTAGGGCAGATTGGGGCACTCGGATTGGCTATAGAACCTGCAGGCAAGCAACATCATCATGTGTTAGTTAAATTACATATTAACTAAATCTTTATTGCAATCTGAGACCTTGTAAGACTTACATAAGTCTGCTAGACAAGGTTGTTTGGTGGCTTGATCTTCCTCAAAGGACGGAGGCACTTGCCCATATATCATCTCGCAACTCATATCATCAAAATCTACAACAGAAAATGGAGAGAATGAGCAATTATGTAAGCAAACCCCATTGTAGAAGAAGAGGAAAGAGATTACTTACTTGGGTTCATGGTGAGTGGGAGGCAAAACTCATTGGTGAAGAAATCTTGAGTTGGGATCTTGCACATATTCACACACATTCCTACACACCCACTGTTCTCCAAATACCTACCATATCAACAATAGGATCAAAAGCAAGTCTGTGACAATTTTAAACAACATTGACAAGAACCAAGTAGTAGTAAAAGCATACCTGCATTTCTTTATACGAACGCCACTTCTCTGTTTCACTCCATTCACTTCCACTTCTATGACCTGAGAAGGACCAACCAACCAATGAAAGAAAGGCACTGTAAGAGCTGCATTGAACTCTGCAGCCCATTTGGTCGGTGGGAACAGTTTCCGAAACTGCTCAGGAGCGCCATGAGGTAGCATGGAGAGAAGAAACTCCCTCACGGCCTCTTGCTGCTGCGATCTTGATCGTCCCTGCATCACTCTCTTTCAAACCTCAACGAAGCTCTCGTAGTCGTATTCCCAAAACTCTTTCTCCTTCATCTCAGTCTTCTTCTTATTCTTCAAGCCACCAAACTTGTCCATCTTCCTCGCGAACATCCCCATGAACACTCTCTCCGCCAAACCATCGTTCTATCTAGTCTTCTGCCCTACCGGAGCTGGCTCTCCGCTCGGCTCAGCGATCCCACATCGGATGCTGCCACGTCTCCCGAGTTTAAGATGGATTGCTTGGAGACTAGCAATAGTCGCCATGGATAAGATCTCTCCTTTTTTTTCTGTGTCTGCTCTTCCCTACCACCGTACTCTGCTATTGCTGGACAACTTACTCCTGTTAGGTTGAATTATGGGTGGTTGCTATAATATTGAAGGAATACTTCTTTTCCTTTGGTATACCCTAAAAATATCTTCTGATTGCTTATTTTAATCCGACTGGGAAGTGTTTTAGTTGGTAGTCGGGTTTTCGTATATAAAGGGTTTCTATAAGTCCATATTCATGGAGTTTTTTGTAAGGATTGGATAATTTTCTGGAAGTTCTACTGCTTTTGGGCCAAGGCCTTGATGGTTTTTTGGGTATATATGTTTGAAGATGGTTTATTCTGGGTAAGTATTTATTTCTTCGAAGTACTCGAGAAATTTTTCTTTGGTTACTTTTAGTTGTTCGAAGATAGCTTGGGTAGTATATATTTTGGCAATGGTAGGGATTTTTCCAATGGGAGTAAGTGGCTCTGATACCAAATTATTTTCTCGCAGGATTGTTGGATGGACCGCTCTTGAGGCACTTGAGTTTTAGAAATTTTGTGATGAAAGTTTTTAATGCTCTGATACCAAATTATTTTTGAGCTTTAGAATTTGATTGGTTTTATGTATTTCTGCTATCCAGAAACAGAGTCTCAACAGAAAACTTGTAAATTTTTACAAGGATTTTTAGACAAATGCTTTCAAGTCTTATTTTTAGTCGATGCCTTATGCATCATTTTATATTACAATTGGAGGCCTATTAGGGATAGGATGATAAGATCGAAATCTTATCTTGTAAAACACACCACGTTAAAAGATCGAAAGGTAAAAAGATAATACTACATTATGGATTTCTTTAAGTGGTTATGAGTAGTTGCTGACTTATTTTCTTCACATGTTTTTTGTTGACGTCTCCTCTTCGTCTTCTATTATTGGATCATCACTGGATTCTTCTTGAGTTTTTTGTACTTGGGCTTCTACCTCCTTGTTTGTGCAAATTGGACATTCGTGTTTTTCGTTGATCTTGTCTTGTACCTGACTCTGAATTAGCAATCTACACATTATTTGATGATATTGCAGACTCTTCTCGAACCCATTATCCCATATTTTATAGACTAATGGGCCTATGACTTCTTGGTTGTCGAATTCCTTGGTTGATTTGATGAGAAAAATTGTTGAGTCAGATTTATAGTTGAGTCGGAATAAACTATTCATGTAAATGAGTTTCCTGAGTATTCCTATAGTTAATTCGGCATCAACTCGAACAAGGTCGTCTTCGTTGTAATGGGTGTTTGCTGCACCATCTTTAGTTGGGTATTGCTCATTGCTGATTCCCACTATTATTAGTTTTATTGCTGGACAACTTACTCTTGTTAGGTTGAATTATGGGTGGTTGCTGTAATATTGAAGGAATACTTCTTTTCCTTTGGCATACCCTGAAAAATATCTTGTGAATGCCGTTTTTAATTCGACTGCGAAGTGTTTTAATTGGTAGTCGGGTTTTCGTATATAAAGAGTTTCTATAAGTTCATATTCATGGAGTTTTTTTGTAAGGATTGGATCTGCTTCTGGGAGTACTACTGCTTTTGGGCAAAGGCCTTAATGATTTTTTGGGTATATATGTTTGAAGATGATTTTTTTCTGGGTAAGTATTTATCTTTTCGAAGTATTCGAAATTTTTTTCTTTTGTTATTTTTAGTTGTTCGAAGATAGCTTGGATAGTATCTATTTTGGCAATGATAGGGAATTTTCAAATGGGAATAAATTTGGTTACAGGTTGCGGTTGATTCCGTCCTCCTCCCTCGAGAAGAAGTTGATCTTCGAGACTGTCTCTGATAGCAGAAATACATAAAACCAATCAAATTCTAAAGCTCAGAAATAATTTGGTATAAGAGCATTCAACACTTTCATCACAAATTTTATGGTGAGGACGAATTTGATGGTGAGAAAGAGATTACTTACTTGGGTTCATGGTGAGTGGGAGGCCAAACTCATTGGTGAAGAAATCTTGAGTTGGGATCTTGCACATATTCACACACATTCCTATACACCCACTGTTCTCAGATACCTACCATATCAACAATAGGATCAAAAGCAAGTCTGTGACAATTTTAAACAACATTGACAAAAACCAAGTAGTAGTAATAGCATACCTGCATTTCTTTATACGAACGCCACTTCTCTGTTTCACCCCATTCACTTCCACTTCGATAACCTGAGAAGGACCAACCAACCAGTGAAAGAAAGGCACTGTAAGAGCTGCATTGAACTCTGCTGCCCATTTGGTCGGTGGGAACAGTTTTTTAAACTGCCCAGGAGCGCCAGGAGGTAGCATGGAGAGAAGAACCTCCCTCACAGGCTCTTGCTGCTGCAATCTTGATCGTCCTTGCATCACTCTCTTTCAAACCTCAACGAAGCTCTCGTAGTCGTATTCCCAAAACTCTTTCTCCTTTATCTCGTTCTTCTTCTTATTCTTCAAGCCACCAAACTTGTCCATCTTCCTCGCGAACAGCCCCATGAACACTCTCCCCGCCAAACCATCGTTGTATCTAGTCTTCTGCCCTACCGGAGCTGGCTCTCCGCTCGGCTCAGCGATCCCACATCGGATGCTGCCACGTCTCCCGAATTTGATATGGATTGCTTGGAGACTAGCAATAGTCGCCACAGATAAGATCTCTCCCTTTTTTTCTGTGTCTGCTCTTCCCTACCAACGTACTCTGCTTTTGCTACATCAGTGGCCACACACAACACACACGCAAAAGGGTGAGACTATGAGAAGATTCAACTCACAACTTACAAGTGTCCTCTTTGTTGCCTCTAAAACTAAAATTTCACTTCAGTTTCTCTGGGCTATATTTTGTGTGGACTAGAAAATACTTTGTTATATCCAACCCAACCAGTGCCGGTCCAGATTGATACGACTGATCACTATAAATTTTTTTTACCAATTATTTTGAGAATCCAAAAGTACACAATTTTATCATTATAAATTAGATAGCATTCATAATCATAGAACAAGAAACATTAAAAGAAGAATATAAATTAGAGAAGATAATGCATATCTTAACAAACAAAATTAGACAACAATTATAATAGCATCAATTTTAGTTTGTAAGAATTTATTAAGTTCTTATAGTGTCTCTTAATTTATGATAAATTCATATTTGAGATTGAGAAACTTTTAAAAGAAAGGAAAAAATAACCTTAAAAGAAACATTAAAAGAAGAATATAAATTAGAGAAGAGAATGCATATCTTAACAAAAAAAATTAGACAACAATTATAATAGCATCAATTTTAGTTTGTAAGAATTTATTAAGTTCTTATAGTGTCTCTTAATTTATGATAAATTCATATTTGAGATTTTGAAACTTTTAAAAGAAAGGAAAAAATAACCTTTGTTTAGCTTCCTTGTTTATTTTATCAAAGGAGACCAAAATTATTAAAAAGTAATGAAAATCTTTATGATAAAAATATAGTTATTTATCATTATTTAAAATAAAATTTGGTTTTGTTTAATTTGTTTATTTTATAACTTATAAGTTATAACAAATATTTTATTCCACAGATAAACGAAACTAAAGTTGGCAGGAAAAGGTCATAAAAATATTTACGATTAAATCATTTTAGTTATCATTATTATCAAAAAAGAAACAAAACTAGTTGGACTTTTTTTATATATGACCTAATATAATTTACTCTAATTTGTATATATATGGAAATAAAAATTGTTAGATAAGGTAATTAAAATATTTAATGATTAAATATTCTTTTCATTTATTGCCATTAACAAAAAAAACAGAGGATACTGCTAAGGTAAAGTTCAAACATTCATCTACAGATCAAGAGAAACAGTCAACAAACCACCAGACTAAAGCAACTTACATTAATTTGGTGCCCTTAAACTATATTGATATTTTGGCGCTTAAAGCTCTTGTTTTATGGGCTTTACCTCAAAACCGGTTTCTGAATCCAATTATTATTATTTAACAGAGAGAAACATACCAAGTTAGATTGCTAAGGCCAAGATTAACCCAAGAACCCCACAAGGGGTTCATATTTTTTATTTTTTTTATTTTTGATTTTTTTTTTTGAAAAAAAAAATTAAAAACGGACTAATCACGGACCGCCACATGTCAGTGGGGTTCATGAACAGTGTAAGAACCCAAGCAAAATGGGTTCTTATTTAGGAGAATTAAGAAATGGTTCTTAAGGATTTAGTGGGCCCCACCCACTAAGAACCCCTTAAGAACCTCCCACTAATCATGCTCTAACCTCTCCAAACTCGGGGAAGTATCTCGAAGCCATCTGTAAATTACATTTAATTAGCCGCAGTAAATACAGGAAGGTAAAAATAGATGGAAAGGACAATTTTGTAAGCAGAAACATGATTTGCGTTACTGTTATTTTGTCTGTGTTTCAAAATATCCAGAAGGTTTCTATATGGTTCCTTAGAATCGAAAACCCGAAAAAAAAAAATTAAACATAAACTAAACTGAAAAACTAAACCGAAAACCGAACAACTATGTCTAGTTTCAATGTTTCAAATTTGTATAAGATCCAAACTGAAAAACTGAAAAATGTACCTGATTCGATCAGTAAACATATCTAAATGTATCATGTAGATAAATACTTTGGATAATGGATATTATTCAAACCCGATCTAAACCCAAATGAGTGTCTAAAAAATTCATAAAACTCCAAAGACACGAAAAAATCTAAGGATCTAAATTAGTATATGAAATGATCTATAAAAAAACTCGAACTCAAAACACTACAAGAAAACATGAGCATAACGACTACAATATTAGTCGTAAGATCGTCGTTAAATGTATATTATGACTATATAACCACGATTTAACATTCGTCGTTATTAGGTCGTCGTAATAGACAAATCATCGTACAATCGTTGTAAGATTTACGACTAAACATATTGGTCGTACATTCGACGTAATATAAATCATCGTAAAGTGGACGTAATCTTAGGTACTAGCTAGTAGACATACATTAGTCGTAAAATTTCATAGTTATATAGTCGTAATAAAAGGAAGGTAAAATCATGTTAATAGGTCGTATTATTTATGACGAATTAACATTGATTGTTGACGTAAATTAGTCATATAGTTTATGACTACTTTACATCGATCGCGATGTTAATTCGTCGTTAAGTCTACGACTCTTTTACGTTGATTTTATTAATTTTGAAAAATATTAATTTAAATTAAATGTTTTTAAAAATAATAAAATTTATAAAACGATTGAATTTTAGAAATTAAAAGAAAATTCTAATATATAAATCCAAACTATTATAAAAATATAATATAAAGCGAGTATATTCAAAATATACAAAAGAAAACATAAACCTAATTGTTAAGGTTTAGGTCATCGAATAGTTGTGAACTATAGTTGTCCGCCTGTCGCTCTATCTCTGCCTGTTTTTTCGGAAGTGGGGTCGAGGTTCATGATCGGACGAACATTCTGCCACATCTGTGCAAACATCGGGTTTGTCTCAGCAATAAGATCGAACATCCCCGCCATTGCCCTAATCTGGGTTTGGTTGGCTTGGTCGTTCGTCCGGAACTCCGCTATGACCTCGTTAACAGCCATCAAATCTTGTCGGAGCTGAGAATCATTTGCCTTCTTGCAGCATAGGTTGCTGGCACCCTAGGGACATCGTTTACGGTACCAAGCCCGACCATCTATTCCCTTCTTTTCGGGACAACCTTCAATTAATTATATGAATATTATAAAAAAAACTTTGAAATTAAAGTTTGAACGTAAACAAAAATATATTTAAACCAAAGAAATTTTTACCTGCTCAAAAATTCTCCTCCTCGACGGTGAACAACTGGACCGGTGGAGCTTTCAAATTTTGCTGCGACAACTGGGTTTGGACCTCCTGGACCCGAGCCTGCACATTATTGTAGATTATTTATGCTCGAGCATCTACAAACGTCTCATTAGCATGCTGGTGTGTCAGCTTGTAAAGTCAGGAAAGAGACGGTGGTGCTCCTTCCCGAACGGGCTATAAAAAAATATAATAAAAATCAATTATGCATTTAAAAAAATTATTCATTATTCAAAAAATTATAAAACAATGAAGACTTATAATTTTTAAGGCCACCCCGGCGTGTGGGATCTGCCCAAAAGTATGGACCAGTGGCAAATTATTCTCGGGATCTGGCGTCAAGCAAGCGGGCGGAGCAGTTGGCGGACGTTCGAACTAACCGAGATCTAGCCAATAAGCCTTCAGGCCATTCCAAATGTAGTCACTGATGAAGATGGGCTTTGCGTCATCCCCGAAAACCCTCCATTTCTCCTTCTAATCCCAACAATGTTCTTCAGCCAAGCCATCGCCTTAGCGTTGATTTGTTTTAAAAAATAATTATAAACAAATTTAATCAATTACTCAAAAAATCTAAAACTAATTGCAAACCTAGTTTAATTCTATCCTAAAACTAAGAAAACCTAATCTAATTCCATCCTAGACTAACCACCTAAAACTAAACAGAAAAAAATACCTAAATAGATGCTAGAGAGATGTTAGAGAAAGACTAAGGAACAACTATATTTAAAATAACATAATAGAACTATGGGGATAGGTAAGGACGACCCGTGTTTATGCTTTACGACGAATTAGGGACGACCCGTGTCTATGCTTTACGACGAACTAAGGACTAAAATAACATAATTTTCTAAATTTTATTTTATTTATATACTTACCTTACTTTTAAAATAATAATAATAAAAGAATTACTATTATTAAAAGAATTGGGATCCATCTAACAAAACGTATATTTAAAACATTAAAATAGTTGATTATAATAAAAATGACGTTTTTTGGTATCTAAATTAAATGAGAGATGTCTTTATTTATAGATCATAAAAAATATGAATTTTGATATAATTTTTATTTTTAAAAGAACTATATTATAGAATAAATGAGTTAAATTATTGGGTGGAAATAAAAATTAGAAAAATATGTCCAACAGTTTCTCCTAATCCAATTGCGTCATGTGGCGAAGCTGACCCACAAAAAAAGTTTCAGTTATGGAATGTTTACAACATAGTTGATGCCACATAAATTAGTTTCAAAACTTCAACACCTTCATTGGAAGAGGTTCAATAGTTGAAATCAAGATTCAACACCTTCATTGTGAGTGATTTAACAAGTTAGAGAAAATTTGATTCTGTGATGATTAGAATTACAAAGATTCTTTCTAACTTATACTCTCATTTTAAAATAGTAAAAAAACCTTTGTTAAAAAAAATTAAAGTACCTTACAGTTAGTTGTGTTTTACTATGTTCAATTCGGTATAATCAAACCACTTAAAATCTAACTGAATTGAAATAAGAAAGTGGTTTACATTTGATAGTAACAAATAAACTAAATGTATGTTATTTAAAAAAAAATCAGAGTATATGGATATGATTCAGTATATAAACCGAAGAACCGATTAATTAAAATATATTAGTATTCTTATATATAAATTTTATAATAAAATAATAATATAAATAATTTATTTAATTAATATAATATTCATAATTACAACATTGATTTTAATAATTTTTTATTTTATTTTTTAAGTTAAAAGGCTATTTTCTCATTTTAGTCAAATTAAATAACACATATTTTTATCGGTGAATATTTGTACTAAGATATAGCTATATAATATAATTATGCTAATACTATTTTTTTAGTAATTAATAAAACATAACATATTATATTTAAAAGTTAGAGTATAAAATATATATTTATATTTTAATAAATCTGATTTCTAATCATATAACTAAAATTTGTCATAAAAATAAATATATTATAGTTTTTGGTATAAACTGAATAGACAAAGACTGCTAACATATAAATAGAACTAAACCAAATTCGTATATGGTTTCAATATGATAACTAAATTTTATAAATTGAAATACCAAAAAATTGAAAAACTCAAACTTAAACGGGATCGATGTCCGAATTGAACATTTCTAATGTTGACCAATAAGAATGAGAATTTTAGAATAACACTAATAATATTTTAACATAATCCAAATAATTAAAATATTTTGTTAAAAGGGTACAAAGTAACTTATAATTCTAATGTTAACTAATTTATATTTGTTAAATTTGAGGGATGAGTTTTGGTAGGATTTAAAATTTATTTAATATTATATTTAAAATAAAAATTAAAAATAGTTCCAAAAATAGTTTTTGGCTTTCAAAATAAAATTTTTAAAAGTAATTTGAAAAAAAAAAGAAAATTCGAATAATTTTTTTTAATAACGATTCTTTGAACAGAATAATCTGAGTAACCTCGAGATGCTAAAGTACTGCGATAGGAAATTGGATAATACAAAAATTACAAAGGAAATAAAAAAACAATTTCTGTTATTCATTTTTATCTTTAATTTTAATTTTGTTATTCCGAATAAATATCTGCTTCTTTGTATATATGTCAGTACCAGGTTTCATCTTATTCTGATTGATTGAGTCGTGCCTCCCTCTTTCATCTAATCATCTGGATCTCGGTAATAACCTCTTCTTCCCTCCTCTCTCGACTTTCCCAGATTTTTTTTTATCATCACTCGAAATCGAGAGATCAGTGTTTTTTTTTTTCATTTTTCTTTTTTATTTGTGTGTTAAATTAATTATGGAATTTCCGTGGCCATATATATTAATAATACACAAGGCCATAGCCTGATCTATTGCGAAGTGTTTTGATTCTCTGTAGTGAGAGTTTTCTAGGGTTTCTATAGTTCGCCGCTGTTGTGTGGTTAGATCTATTTATATTAATGGCTAGGTTGATAGTTCCTAGTAGAAGTTCGTCGTCTCTGGCCACTAGGTTCAACCTTCTGGGTTTGCTCCCTCATGCTCCTCCTCCTGTGATTACTCTCTTAACTCTTCTTTTTGTTTTGACTTTTTTTTTTATTCGTTTGATTTACTGTACATACAAATCCATAGACGTTTAATTGTAGCTTGAATCCATTCTTAACAAGCTAAATGGAAATGATTTGATTTTCATTCTCTTAGGTTAATTTTGTATCCATTTCCCTTGACTTTACTTTTTTTTTTTTTTTAATTTTAATTATCTTTCAACTCTTGACTTGTAGGTTCCCCGTTCTCTTCCGTTACGTAACTCAGCAAAGAGACTTACTCAATACACACCCTTTCTTACTTCCCAGGTTTTTCTCTTTTTTTTTTTTTTACTTTTGTTTTATTTAGTCAATCTAAATTGAGAATGATCTTCAGTTTTGTTTCTTTGTAATCAGCTTACTTGTTTGAGCAAGAATCGGTTTCTATCACACTCTGTTGATGTAACTCTCTCTATCCTTCCCTTATTATTATTAGAACCCAACATTGCTGTAGCAAAATCTAAATATATTCTCTGGTTTTTTATATGTCAGAGATATAAGCAAAGCAGCAGGAGGCTGATTTGTTCTGTTGCCACTGAATCAGTTCCGGATAAACTTGAAGAATCCAATATGGATGCACCAAAGGAAATATTTCTCAAGGACTACACCAAGCCTGATTACTACTTTGAAACTGTATGCCACCCTTCTTTCATCTCCAAATCGAGCGTATGTTTAGACTCACTATTGTTCTGATCTGCAGTTTTTTGTTTGTTTAGGTGGATCTAAGGTTCTGTCTAGGTGAAGAGAAAACCATTGTTAGCTCCAAAATCAAGGTTGTCCCTCGAGTTAAAGGTACTTTACTTGTTTTTGACATTAATAGTATCTATAAGCTGAATATTCAGCTTTGCTTTTTTACACTTTAATGTATTTTTTTTTCTTACTTTCACATCGCATTCTGAATAAATATTCTGTTGCCCAGGATCTTCTGCACCCTTGGTCCTGGATGGGCATGACTTGAAGCTACTTTCTGTCAAGGTTGAGGGGAATCTTCTAAAGGTATCTATTTAACGCTTAAACGTGTGGCAGATTTTGTATCTCTAGGCTCACTCTGATGTTCTATATGTAATGCAATTTTCTCTACTAAACTCAATTTTTTCACTCACTTTTCTTTGCTTACTGGTCTCTCTTTAACTTTGACTAGGAAGGGGATTACCAGTTGGATGCTCGTCATCTCACTCTGCCTTCACTGCCGGCCGAGGAGTCCTTTGTTCTCGAAATTGATACTGAGATATACCCCCACAAGAATACTTCACTTGATGTAAAATTTTCTGCATCTTCTCCTTTACTCTTTATAATGTTATCTTAATGATTTACCAGAACTTTTTGAACCTTTTAAGTTTATTCTGTTAGGGGCTGTACAAGTCATCTGGGAATTTTTGCACACAATGTGAAGCAGAGGGTTTCAGGAAAATCACATTTTACCAGGTTGGTTACCACTTCTATGACTCTTGTTGTGAAAGCACAATTGATGTTCTTACATAGTGTTTTTAATATGAAATGATTAGGACCGTCCTGATATTATGGCGAAGTACACGTGCCGTGTTGAAGCTGACAAGTCACTTTATCCTGTATTGTTGTCCAATGGAAACCTCATTTCTCAAGGAGACATAGAGGTTAGCAAAATAGTTACGCTTTTTGGGATTAAATGTCCTCTCTTTTTTTGTCTTTACTGAACGCATATCTCTTCATTGAAATGTAGGGAGGTCGGCACTTTGCCTTATGGGAGGATCCATTCAAGAAGCCATGCTATCTATTTGCTCTGGTGGCTGGACAGCTAGCAAGCAGAGATGATACATTTACTACACGCTCTGGTAGGGAGGTATCTCTGAGAATCTGGACTCCTGCAGAAGATCTTCCAAAGACTGCTCATGCCATGTATTCTCTTAAGGCGGCCATGAAGTGGGATGAGGATGTAAGTACTTTCAAAAGCTTCTAAATATTGTGTGTATTTGTTAGGGTATTGAATCTGATTTTTTTTTTTAAAATCGTTTCCTCTAGGTGTTTGGCCTTGAGTATGACCTGGATCTCTTCAACATTGTCGCCGTTCCAGATTTTAACATGTATGAACAAATAGTGAATTCTATCCTAAATAAAGAGCTCATACTTCCCTGTCTTTTACTTTACTTATTGTCGAGAATAATCAAACTAATTGATTTTTGTCAACTTTCAGGGGAGCCATGGAAAACAAGAGTTTGAATGTAATTACTTGTCTTTATAAAAATAACGTACTTGTGTTCATATTCTATCTTGATGGAAATCCATGAGCTCCTCGACCTTGCAGATTTTTAATTCCAAGCTTGTCCTGGCTTCTCCGGAAACTGCAACAGATGCAGATTATGCTGCAATTTTGGGAGTTATTGGTCATGAAGTATGTAATCGTACATTATGCTGTTTATTGAAATCTTATATTGTGTAGCATTATTTTTAAACGTTTCTATTATGTTTTCTGTGCAGTACTTCCACAATTGGACAGGCAACAGGTCAGCCTCATTTATCTTCCATTATTATAATTTACAAATGATTTGATTTTTGCTGGTTGAATCTTCCACTTTTGCTTATATGCTTGTCTTTATGACTAAAACTCCATTTGTGATGATAGGGTGACGTGCCGTGACTGGTTCCAACTCAGTCTAAAGGAAGGTCTTACTGTCTTCCGTGATCAGGTACATAAATTATCCTTCATACTTTGAAGATGCTTGTTGTAAAATTTTCTGTTAGCTAATGATTATTCTTCTAAAATTCTTACAGGAGTTTTCATCTGATATGGGAAGCCGTACTGTAAAGCGCATTGCTGATGTTTCAAAGCTCAGGATCTATCAATTCCCGCAGGTACGTATTCTTGTACTCCTTTAGGCCACTACGTGGGGTTGTTTCGTTTTTTCTAAGCCAATCCTCTGTTGTTTAATTTTCCAGGATGCTGGTCCTATGGCACATCCTGTTCGCCCACATTCATACATCAAGGTTAGAGATTCTTGTTCCTTATCTTGCCTTGAAAGTTTATGTTCGGTGTTGATAAACATGGCTCTTTATCTTTCTCTGACAGATGGACAACTTCTACACAGGCAAGTCTCTGTTCGCCAGGAAGTCTGTGATTCTCTTATAGGATTTCATTTGGTTATCCTCTGTGTTGTGTTCCAATCTAACGTGCTTGTCTTTTTGTAACTGTTCTAAACTTGGGTTACGTGTCTGGCCATCACCCTGCTCTCTCAGTGACGGTAGGGATCTAAGAATTCTATTTCATATATAGTTTCATTTCCTTTCAATCCCTTACCTATCAGTTCTAACAGAATGATTTGATTTTTGTTGTCGTTTCAGGTTTATGAAAAGGTTTGGCTCTTCGATAATAATGTTGCTGTTATATGCAACAAGCAAGAAACCTTAGTTGACTGTATAATGTTTTCTTAGGGAGCTGAGGTTGTGAGGATGTACAAAACTCTTCTAGGAAGTGAGGGTTTCCGAAAGGTTGCTTTCCAATACTCTTTTTTTTTGTGTGAATCCAGTAGCTAGGTCTTTATTTCATGTTCCTTCAGCTCACCTCTGTGATTATATTACAGGGTATTGATCTCTATTTCCATAGACATGATGAGCAAGCTGTGACCTGCGAAGACTTCTTTGCTGCTATGCGTGATGCAAACAATGCAGATTTTGCTAATTTCTTGCAATGGTAAGTAATATATTTATTGTGAAATGTGTTGTGAAGATTCTTGTTTTCATACTACTAAGGATATACAATATTAATATTTTAGGTACTCTCAAGCTGGAACGCCAGTCGTCAAAGTGGCATCGTCTTACAATGCTGAAGCTCGTACCTTCTCTTTGAAATTCAGGTTCTGTTCTTATCATATCTAGTCTATTTTGCAAAACGACTTTCTACACCAAATCGAGTGTCCTGCCTTTGAAATTGACACATTGGCTTGCTTTGTAATGGATAACTTCTCAGTCAGGAGATACCCCCAACTCCGGGCCAGCCCACAAAAGAACCTACATTTATTCCAGTGGTTGTTGGTCTTCTGGACTCAACTGGAAAAGACATTACACTTTCTTCTGTTTATCATGATGGTACACTGCAGACCATTTCAAGCAGCAGCACAATACTTCGAGTGACTAAGGTCAGTCAAGAATTCCTTCTTTAAATCAATACGTTATGTTTCCTTTGTAATGTCTACATTACATGTCCGTTCACTCTATTTTACATCCAGTGTTTTCAATTTCTTTTTTACCTTCTTCATGATCTTTCTCAGTCTGTTTATTTTCCTGATCGTATGTCTTGTTTACATACAGAAAGAAGAAGAGTTTGTGTTCTCTGATATATCCGAAAAACCTGTTCCCTCTCTATTTAGAGGATTCAGTGCCCCAGTTCGTGTTGAGACTGATCTCTCTGATGATGATTTGTTCTTCCTCCTAGCCCATGACTCAGATGAATTCAACCGGTATGTGCCTTTCCACAACATATTAATTTTTTGTGCTCTTCGCGCATTTGGATCATCCGTTTTTTTCTGTATATTTAGGTGGGAGGCAGGTCAAGTTCTTGCAAGGAAGCTCATGCTGAACTTAGTTTCTGATTTCCAACAGAACAAACCATTGGTTCTAAACCCAAAATTCATTCAAGGTCTCGGCAGCGTGCTTTCTGACACAAGCTTGGACAAGGTATGGCTCGACATTCTCTTGTAGACCACATGATCAAACAAGGAAGCATAGGATAATCTTTGTTTTATTAATCAATTGTGTAGGAATTTATCGCCAAGGCAATAACATTGCCTGGGGAGGGAGAGATTATGGATATGATGGCCATCGCGGATCCTGATGCTGTCCATGCTGTTAGAAAGTTTGTTAGAAAGCAGCTTGCATCTGAACTCAAAACTGAGCTTCTGAAGATAGTATGTCTTCTTCTCTCTACATAGTGAATTTGGACCAAAGTCGTGCCTGCTGAAGTTAGGGATTTCTTGTTTTTTCGTTTGAATCTGCTGCTTATTCACTGAAACATTTCAACTCTTGTTTTGTGCAGGTCGAGAACAATAGGAGCTCAGAGGCTTATGTCTTTGACCACCCAAACATGGCGAGACGTGCTTTGAAGAACACAGCTCTAGGTTTGCATTTGCGAGTCATTCTTCAGTGAAACGAGTTTCTCTTTGCTCAAGTCACTCACCTCATTGTGTTTTGAAATAATCCAGCTTATCTTGCATCTCTCGAGGATCCAGCATATGTGGAACTTGCATTGAGTGAATACAAGTCGGCTACCAATTTGACAGACCAAATTGCTGCTTTGGCAGCTCTTGCCCAAAAGCCGGGTAAAACCCGTGACGAGGTCCTTGCTGACTTCTATAACAAGTGGCAGGGCGACTACTTGGTATTGATCTTAATATCACAAGTTACTTTCCTCTGCCTTCATGTCTAAAATATGCCATACTGAGATTTATCTGGCTTCTGATCTCAGGTTGTTAATAAATGGTTCCTCCTTCAAGCATCATCCGACATTCCCGGCAATGTGGAGAATGTTAAGAAGCTTTTGGATCACCCAGCTTTTGATATGCGCAATCCAAATAAGGCAAGTGAATTCTCAAAACTCTTATACCACAGCTTTTTTTGTTCTCTCAGTTCTATGCTTACAATGAAGCCAAACAACACGATCATTCAGGTTTACTCGCTTATTGGAGGGTTCTGCGGTTCACCAGTGAATTTCCATGCAAAAGATGGATCAGGTTACAAGTTCTTGGGTGACATTGTAGTCCAGTTAGACAAAATCAATCCTCAGGTTTGACTTCAAGATGAACTATGTGTTACCTTTGTTACTTTCTTGACAATAGTAAACAACCTTAACGACCATTTTTTTGGGTCTGAGTCTAGGTTGCTTCTCGTATGGTATCTGCCTTTTCGAGATGGAAGCGCTACGATGAAACCCGACAAGCTCTGGCCAAGGTAACTGCAAAACCCAGTCTTTTTTTTTAACAAAATCATTAGCATTTTGTTGGTTTTTGGTCAAAGAGAAGATGTATAGATGAATGAGGCTGATGTGGTTGTGGTTTTGGGGTTTGCAGGCACAGTTGGAGATGATAATGTCAGCCAATGGATTATCTGAAAATGTCTTTGAGATTGCCTCTAAGAGTTTGGCTGCTTGAGAGACTTATCAAAAATCAATCCTTTTTATGAGGGGACCCTGAACTATTTAGTTACTGAAACTAGCTCTAAAGTATCAGACTCTGCTTATGAGCGTACCCTGAACTTCATGTTTTACCTTTTTATGTCATGAACTTTGTTTCCAACGATGGGATGTTTTTCTTTTATATTAAGCTGAGTTACTTAGCTTAGTAAAGGCATGATTAATCATGATTTCTTAGGATGGGGTTCTTAGGCTATGTTTATCTCCGATTTTTTAAGGTGAGGTTTTTAATTTAATTTTTTTTTTAACTTTTGGTTAAAAGACACTATTAAGTGGGTTTTTAGTTTTTTTTAGTTAAAAGCTAAAAAAACGTCTCTTAAAAAAGTTAAAAATCTCTACTAAGATACTTCTAATAAATATTTTTTTAACTTCTCAAAAGACGTTTTTTAGTTTTTATCTAAGAACATTTGTTTCTTAAATTTAAGGCCATGTTCTCCGATCTCTTAGGATAAAGTTTTTTACTTGATTTGATTTTTTAATATATATTTTTTGGTTAAAAGTTAAGAAACATATTTAAAAAAAAAACTAAAACCCTCATACTAAAAAACCTGTAATAAATATACCTTAAAAAACTTTTTTTGCCAAAAAATATCAAATCATAAGCTAAAAACCTTAATCATAGTGTAATAAGATCTCCTGCTAATCATTTAGTGATTAACTATTTGCACCCTAAGAGTTTCCAAGACGAAGTCGTCTCGTAGTTCAACTCAAGTAGGCGAGAGTATGTTAATTTTTTCAAGTACGAGAATTTGCATAAGAATGATGTATATGTCGTCTCATGCTGCCGGTGATTGATGGAACTCATACAAGATGAACAACAGTGAAATCAACTAAAAAAATTTAGAGACAATGCACAAAGTTGATAATACTATATTTGTTATCAAGTTATGATCTAATAAAGTTACCAAAGAAACCCGAGACAGCAGGAGCGTTCTCCCAACAATGGCAAGTCATATATATTTTTGCCTGCAGACTACAACTGTACTCATGATGAACAAAATGGTAAACGAGTGAAGTGTCCACAGTACTAGTGAGACAGACTATTCTAATGCTTCTTTAGAAAGCTATACACAAGAAGAATTGAAAGCAAACTCAAAAGGAAACTAAGAACTAAAGGAAGAAACATTGTATAACCCTTGGAGATCCTTACTCTAGGTTCATCAAAAACACTGCCATTATCATCATCAGAGAGAATTTCATTGCCGTCTTCAGACACTTGTTCTGAACAAGATTCATTGCTCCTTATGCTTCTTGTGTTGGTTTCGTCCGTCAAGACCTGTACACCACATTCAGTAACGTCGACGTCATGGGATGAGATACTGAATTTGAACACCATCTCGTCGTGATGTTCAACAAACTCAGCGTGAAATATAAAAAGATGTTCCCCTCGGATTTTAGGGAGATCTAACCAAAGCATGTCTTCATCACTGGGACAACCCTTTACGCGTATACGAAACAGTAACTTAAAATAAGCTTCTTCCATATCTGGTTTAGGAGAAAGCACCAGGCAAATCCTAAACTTGCAGATAGCCGGACGTATTGTCAACGAACTTCCAATACCTCGATGATCACGAAACTCAACAGGCATCACTGTTCCTGGAAAGTAAGCTCTAAATGATTGCTGTGTAATTACTCTCTTTGCTTCCGGGCACAACTTGAAACAGTTGGGGAAGTAGAGAAACTCCGTTCTTGGAGTGTCAAAAGGAAAACACACCGTCTCCAGTGACTCACAAGTGTCTATTGTCAGTTTTCTAAGCGAGCGAGGGAGCTCTGGCAGTGATGCAAGTTTTGGGCAGCCAGCTATATAAAGAAACTTTAACCCATGAAGATCTTTGATCCAATCTGGAATCCTCTCAACTGTAGCAAGGGAGAAGTCTTGCAACGTGGTTTTCAAAAGTGGCACTGTAAGGAGACTGCCATATATACTGAGACTCTGAAGGTGAGACCAGAGCATAAGTGATTCAGGAAACTCTTGTAACATTACAAGTGATTTGATGTTGGTCGAAACATCTGGGATTTGTCTCAGTTGCCAGCATCCTACCATCCTGAGTGATTCAAGAGATGTCAAGTTGAGGCTAGTTGGAACAACTTGTAGACTTATGCATAAATTCATCTCCAACTCCTCAAGTTTTTGAAGATCTCCAATAGAGGAAGGAATCTCTACCAAACTCCAGCAACCTGTTAGATCCAATCTCTTCAGACTTGTAGCATTTGAAAGATCAGGGACTTCCTTCAAACTCAGTGACCCGGACAAATCCATCTTCTTGAGATTTGTAAGTGGCTGAATGTAAAACCAGAAGATCATCAAAACATGAAACAAAATATAGATTTGATTATATAAAATATATATATAAGTAAAGACCTGGATGCCTTGCCAAAGCTGCTCGAGCTTGCTATTTACAAAACAGAGTTCCACCAGATGTTCTGGTCGAAGAGTATGAGGAAGACACTTTCCTGGATAGACCTCCCAATGTAATAACCTTAGAAGAGGTGGAAAACTCATGTCCTCAGGTAAATGCACTCTAACATTTGGATCACGTCTTGTCTCGTAGATGCTGAGAAACCGAAGATCACGCATTCTTCTAAAAGCTTGTGCGCTTACATTCACGCCGTTTGGGATTGTGGATGTATCAAAAGATATACCCATCACACTTGTACTACCCTAAATCATTATTATTCCAAACAAAAGAAAAGAATATATCAGCACGACAGGTCTGATCTGTGAAGCATTAAAAGAAAAGTAAAAAAAAAAAACAACTTACAGAATCATTTTCTAGGACATCACAGATCTGATGAGAATCAATTAAGATTTGGCGTCTCCTAGGCTCTTGTAAGCGAACCGCTCCTCTACCCATTTGTTGTAATAGCTTGTGCATCACTATAGTTCCTTCTGCAGATATCTGTATGAGAGATTTATACGCGAGAGTTTTCAACCCGAGTCTAACATCCAAGTTACTGTCACCAAGCATTGCTTTCACACGATCATCGTCTTGGTAGTTGAAGAAGCATGAGATGAGGAGAAATAGGAACTGATCATCCTTATGTAAACTCTCATATCCGACTCTAAGTACTCCATTGATCTTTTGGTCAAGGCTATTCTCTAGCCTCTTCAATATACTTTCCCAGTCATCTACTTTCTTTCTGCGTAAAGATGAACCCATGACACGGAGACCCAAAGGAAGGTTGCTGCAAAGCTTTGTTACTCTTTTCACAAGTGTTTCAAAACCATAAGGCGCATAGCTCTGTTTAAAGGCATATCTACAAAGGATTTTACAAGCCTCTTCTATAGTTGGAAAGTCCACATGGTATGTATTGTTGATACCATGTTGCTCCAAAAGCTCTTGATCTTCGGTGGTTAGGATGATCCTGCTTCCAGGACCAAACCAGTTAGTTTCATCAGCCAAAGCCTCTAGTTGCGTTAGATCATCCACATCATCTAGAATGATAAGCACTTTTAGGTCGCATAACCTTTCACGCACCGCACCTAAATGAAATAGTTTCACACTAGTTTGGTTAAAGATCTTAGAAAGAAGTAGCTCTTGTAAACGTATCTTCAATCCATACTCGTCAAGACCACTGCTACAGCTTCCTCTAAGATTCTCCATAAAACAAGTAAGGTGGAAAGTGCTAGAGAGTCGGTTCTGTAGAGCCCTGGCAATGGTAGTCTTACCAATGCCTGCAGGGCCATATATACCCACAATCATAGCACCATCCTCATCATCTAAATGTAACAAAGACTGCATCTTATCCAAGTGTGCTTCAATACCAACCATGTCTTCAAAGTCCCTAGAGACTGTAGCATTTAGTTTGCTTGAAACATCTCTAGCTATCTTTTCAATCATCTCCGATTCGTTGTCCCTAATAAGATATGTGAGATTGACATTGGAGATTCAAGAAAGACACATGTGAAGGAAAAGCAAACAAACAAACAAACAAACCAGTTAAGGAAGTGTTCACCGGCTATGTTTCCCACATAGGTCAAAGCTTGGCTCCATCGTCGCCTCTCTTCCTCTGTTTTACCACGGCAAGTCTCCTTGAAAACTTTCCCGAAGTCTCCGGTTTGTTTCCGAACATGAGAAGGATCTACGCCGTAGAAGATGGTCATCACTATCTGTCCCATCTCTTCCTTGCATTTCAAGATTCCCAAAAGCTCGTCCAGACACCAGCTGGAAGACGCGTAGTGGCTCGTGAACACCACGATAGAGATTCTTGATTCTCTAATGGCTTGTGTGAGAGAAAGGGCGATGGTGTGGCCTCTCTCGATTGCTTGATCGTCGAACATCGAAATCCCATTGTTGGTGAACTGTTTGCGTAGATGAGTGAGAAAGGTTTTACGGACGTCAGGTCCGTGGAAGCTCGTGAAGACGCGGTATCTCCAAGAAGAAGCCATGAGAGATTAGGGAGGCGATGAAAGCGTCTGGATATGTGAAGAAGAAGAAGAAGACGTAACTTTAGTAGGTTGACTTTTGAGGTGAAGTTTCGTAGTTTTTAGTTGTTTTCATTGATAATCGCTAGCCCGGTTAGATGTTAAAGTTTTAAACCGGCTATCATTTTTCATGTGTGGTTGTGGATCGCTCGCTTTCCTAAAATAAAAACAGAGAAAGGAAAATCAAGAGAGATGGATATATTTGACCCAAGAAAAAAAGAGATGGGTATTTTGCTAGGACCAGAAAACCCAAACAACAATCAATCCAAAATTATCCATCCTGAAACTGAAATCGAAAAATTTATAAGTCTTTAGTTGGGTATAAAATTCCTCTATCTGAAAGATCGGAACACAAAAGAATCATCCCTAATAGATGGAGACTAAAAAAATTTGAATCGATAAGAACTAATTCATATTTTTATGAATATATGAATATTCAGGGTTATGATTTGTGAGTTCTATTTTTATATTTTAATTTTTGATTTATTTATAATGTCTTTTTATTTACATATCCAAAATTACATGTATCTTATGTGTATTTTAATTATAGATTTGAATCAATCCAGATTCGGAAGATACCAATTCATACTGTAAATTTTCAAATATCTAATTAAGTTTAAGTATTTAGAATTCAAACTCGAAAAAGCTAATTTCAGCCCGACCCAAAAATCCAATTGCCAAGACCTTCAATGAGATCTATAGCAACAACGAACAATTTTTGTGGAAGATCTCGGTTATGGTCTTCTCGTCTGATCTTGTGTGCCATATTCAACCTAAAAATTTGTTAATTATTCTACGTAAGTGAATACCTGAAACTGGACATTTTGGATCTTACTTTATTGGTTTTGTTGTTGGAGCGTTTGGCTTGCTCTGTTTTTCTTTTAATGTGTATATATAAAGTTCAAGAATCATTAGATGATAACTAAGCATTTTATATAGGATTAGTGACTAAGCGAATTATTCAAGACCTAAATAAAAACTAATATTAACGGATTGTTGATTTACTTTATATATTTTATACATTTATAGAAGATATTTTATTTTGAGTTTACTTTAACTATTTTGACGAATTATTAAAATTAGATATAGTAAATGTTTTTTTATTAACATTATTATTTAATATAACAAAATTACACTAATTTAAATCGATTTAAACTGATTTAACTATAAACTACTTTAAATAATTTAAACCTATTTAAAGAATTTAATCGATTTGAATTGTATAGGGATTTGTCACCTAAGCAGGCGTCACCTGCCGCCTAAACCATAGAACCATGTAAGGCCTACATCGTAGCGATGTGAGCACACTTTCCTCACACGACTGTACACTAAGGTCAGTCGAGACTTCTTTTCAAGGAAATTTCAACTCTTTCTAATGATGTATAGTTCTTCCAACAAGCCCATGATTCATATAAGTGTACTCAGTATGTGTCTGTCTACAACATATGATCATTCAACTGAGACGTTTCTGTATTTCATAAACCATTAAAACAGACCAATAGATTCAAGCAAAAAAAGAACAGCTATTGTTCTGTTATAAATGGAGTCCCACAACATATTAGGGCCCAATTGTACGAGGAAGAAGACACTTTCCTAGGTATACTTCCTAATAAGTTAATAACCGTAGTCAAGGTCTAAAAGCTATACAAAAATAACACTTGAAAAACTCAACAGCTAAACAAGAGCATTTTGGCAACCATGGCAACGTCAACATCTTGTCAGCAGACTTACAGCTCCTTTTGAAAAGTTAACAAAATTTAAAACAAGTAGATAGCTGAAGTACATACACAAATTGTGAACATTGTCTGATAGGTAAATACAATGATGATTACGATAAGATCACATACTCAAGTCTTAAAGGAAGTTATACAAAAGTGCACCCTAAAATCGAACTCTGAAGAAAAACAATGATGTGAAATAATCACTTATCAAATCTTTATGTTTCTTTAATAAGCTATAAAAAAAAAAGAACACTTGGAATCAAACTGGAAAATAAAAAAGTGAAGAAAGAAACTTAGCAAAATCCTTAATGGAATCTACTATTGGTGCATCATACTCAAGGGCTCCCATTGAGACTTTCATAGTCGTCTTCCAAGAGGTGTCTGAATTAGATTCACAACTTCTGTAGCAGATTCTGTGCCTCAAGATCTGGCAGTGATGCAGTTTTGGACAGCCAAATATATTTAGCTCTTTTAACCTGATGGAGATTTTTGATGCAGTCTGGAATTCAAATAACATGTTCTCTTCAGGTTCTTTGAGCAGTTTTGATCATTTGAAAAGTAGTTCCTTCTTCAAGTCTTATGTCAACTCAACAAAAGTTTTCCAATTGTTCCAGGCAAGTAACCTAGTCTCTTCAACTACATTGTGTTAATAGTATACACTCAAAAATTCAATTTGTAATTATTATACAGCAGCTTATAAAGTTGGCAGTAAAGGGACTTTTTATGATAAGTTCGAATCTTCGAGTATATTATGTTAATCTGACTTTTATTGTTCTTTAACTTTTATTTTGGGGTGGCTTTTACTTTGGAAGAAATCTCACGTAAACTTTTTTGTCATTTTTCATCCAGCTTTGATGCACGTGAAGGTTGGTGTCATGCTATTATCTCTCTGCAAAAAAAATAAAATAAAAAATGTTAATAAGATGCAAAACTGAATTAGGGATAATTGTACCCCAGTTTCATGATTATTTTTTAATTGTCTTTGTCTTTTAGTGCAAGGTGGGTTTAGTGTCACGTGTCAAAGCGCGAGTCCGGAAGTGGGGTTGATGACCTAACTCATTGAACTTCCGACAGGTCCTAATAATCCAAGTAATAAATTTGTAACTTAAAGAAAAAACTGGACAATGATGTGCTCAACTTTAACGATGATATTCTTTTGATTTCATTTCTGATAACGACATAAATCTAATTCACAAATCTCAAATTCGTTTCCCTCATATAATTACACGATTCTATGGGCTAAATAACTTTTATATTTGTTAATACATAGTAATTTCAATTAAAATGGAGTTTATATGTGTGCTTACATCTTTCTATAGTCTTTTATTTCGACATTGAAAAATCATTCTATTTACATCTTTCTATAGTCACACTACCATATAGAATTACAATATAAATATCAAAAACAAATTTTCTTTCAAATTTTAGTGATAACATTTGAAATGTGCGCAAATATATTAAAAATATATTTAATTTTATATATTTTATAAACAAAAATATCATTAATTATCTGTTTAATCACATATTAACTATTAAAATATTTTTTCTGTTTTTTTTTATATTTGACATTTTACGATTATGCGCATATATTAAGAATTTGTTTTTCATTTTCTAAACAAAAAATTATTAGTTATTTTCCTAACTATAATTCAACTAATAATAAAATATAAAATATAAAATTATTGGTCATTTAACATTAACTACTAATAAATTTTATCTATAAAATTGAAAACGTCAAATAATTTGGAACAAATAAATTTTCTAAAATGTCAAATATAAGAAACGGAGGGAGTAGAACACAAGATATACATATAGTACTTCAAAGAAAAACTTCTTAAATTTTTTATTGTTCCACAAAAATATTTTTTCTATATTTAAAAGTATTTTATATTCTTAAGAAATATTAATTGAGACTGTTTAAATTGATAAAATATTATTGTTTGGTAGTTATATTTTTAATATGTGTGAATATTCTAAAAACATTATTTTTAGGATAAAAATTACAAAAGTTAAGAAATTTCAGAGTAAAAAATTAAAAGTTTCTTATAATTTAAAACAGTTTTTTCTTTTAAAAAAATGTTTTTTCTTTTAAAAAAATGTCATGTATTTAAAACGGAACAAGTGTGACATATATATTATTTAAGGGAAATTTCATGTTTACCACTTTATTGATATCCTTTTTCGTTTATACCTTCATTAAATAGACATTTTTTATAAATACCATTTCTAAGAAGTAAATTTAAAAAAAATTAATTAGAATCTTAAATTCTACATTCCTAAATTCTATTCTACCCTATCTCACCTCTGAATTCTAAACCCTAAATCTTAGATTAATTAACCAAAGGGTTATAAGTATGTTTTTTCCTCTTAAAATAATAATAAAAATAATTAAAGTAAATATGAAAAGTGGTATTAAGAAATTTGTATTTTGACAATTTCTCTTATTTAAAGTGGGGAGAGGGGAGATAGTGGAATAAGGGATAATTTCAAGTTTACCACTTTTATAGTACTACTTTTTATTTTTACTTTTATTAAAGAGACATTTTCATAAATATCATTTTTAAGAGATAAATTCTTTTAAAATTAATTTGATCATAAATTTTACATTCCTAAATCCTACTCCACCCTACCCCCACTCCTCAATTCTAAACCCTAAGTCTTAGATTAATTAACTCAAGAGTTATAAGTGTATTTTTTTCATTTTTTTCTTCTTAAAAACAATTGTAAAAATGATTAAGATAAAAAGGAAAAGTGGTACAAGAAAAGTGGTATTTTTGACAATTTTTCATGGAATAATGTTTTTCTTTTTGGGGAAATTTTTTTTTGAGCCAAAAAACTAAAATAAAAAACTAAAGTTTTTGTCTCATTAGTATAATTTTGAAATTGTACCCTTTGTGTCAGCAATGCCCTTTTAACTTTTTGAAATAAATCAAAATAAATAGTTTTGCACATAAAAAAAAATTATGAAAAATATGTACTAGTGAAAGAATTTCAATACCAATGTAGTGATATTTTTTTGGTTTGAAAAACTTGATAGATATTATTTTCAAATTACGTTCTACAGAATAACAAATTTTTCTTTCTTTTTTGATAAATCAGGATCTTCTGCCAAAAACAACTTTCTTAGATTGGAACTTGGCATGTCTATTGGAGGGAGTACTACTTTCTTATATTGGAACTCCGCATGTTGATACTAATTTTCATGTTTCAAAACAATTTTTTTTTTTCTGTTTGTAATTTGTTTCAGCTAATTATCATTTAAGTAAGGTTTGGTTTCAAATAACATGATATAAAGTATTAAACAAGATAACTAGTAGAGTCATTTTTATTAGTTAATAAAGAAGTTTGAAAAATATGTGAAACGGTTACATCTACCCAAAAATGAACGTGCCAAGTATATTTTAAAACTTAACATTTAAAGATAATCTGTTAAAGTTTCTTCTACCTTTTCGTGGTTAACTATGTAGATTTAATTCGAAAACATCAAACAAAACACACATGATAACATAATATTAATATAATTTTGTACTATAATTAAAATTTAATAAAAATAGATAATAGTAATAATTATAATAAAGCCAAAAAATTTAAAAGTCTTATTTTTATATTTATCTACTTATTTAATGACGAAATAATGATGTTTCAATAACCTCAACTATCTCTTTACCAAAAAACACTTTCAAATGCTATAATTTTTGAAAATTAAAATGATTTTACAAGCAATATGAAAAAATAAAATAAATCTTGTAAGACAACGTGTATTTTTTAGATTGACAACTAAACATATTTGCAGATAAATCACAATAATTGTGCATGTCTAATGTCTTCCTTTTTTGTGTAAATGCTTCAATAAATTCTGTCCCCTTTTTGGAACCAAGAATCAGTCAGTGGGACAAATACAAATATTGATCCATCATCAAACAAAGTTACAAAGTGGCTATCAGTTTCTATTATTAAACGAATTATATTATGCCAAAAAGATTGAATAACTATTTCCATAAAGCTCAGTCAAGAAAAAGACTATTTCCATAAAGCTCAGTAAAAAAAAAACTATTTCCATAAAGCATTTATATGAAATTCGATTTATTATTGGATAATGGGGTAGTAGAAAAGTAAACGAGAGCCAAAATATGGAAGTCAAGCCACCGTGCAAAACAAGTTGAAAATGGCTTATTAGTTTAAATTAATGTACTAATTAATAATTTAAACTAATGTACTACTTATTAGTTTAGCCCCACACTCATGTGCACACGAGACACCTAAAAGAAACTAAAAGAGATAGATTCAGTTTTCTCACACGTGCACTTTAGTGATACCTTCCTAGTTATGAAAAATAAAAAATTAAACAAAAAAATCTCAATCTTTGCGGTCTTAAGAATATCTCAAATTACTAATCTCATTTGATTCTTGTATTAATCCATAACGAAAATATATAATCATAAAGAAATTAATTGAAAACAACAAAAAAAAAGAAGAAGAAATGTAGTCAAATTCTTCGCAACTTAATAGACATAATTACCCTTCAAAATCGCATCAATTTACAAAAAATATTAGTAAATAGTGGCACGCCTATGTTCTCTGCCGTGTTTTGACCTCAAACCTTGACACACACACATATACATATAACATACACGTATATATTTGGGAGAGAAACAATATTCCCAGAACTTTCGGGTTGCGTGTCTTTGTTATTTATAAATTATATTCAACTTTACTCACAAGAGATATTGATTTTCCGAGTTTTTTTTCAATACTTTGAGAAATTCGAATGCTCTGTTTTGTTTTCTCGGGAGTGAGATAAGATCAGAGGAAGATGAGAGGTGGAAACAACGCTTTGGATACTATAAACGCAGCCGCTACTGCTTTTGCTTCCTCTGATGATCGTGTTCATCATCAACCTTCTTCTCCGATTCATGTGAGTCTTCTCCCTTTTCCCAATTTCACCGGAAAACTGTACGATGATTTTCGGATCGGAAAATCGTTTTCTCTTAGGCATTAGATCGAACACTTTGTAGGCGAACTCCATCGATTTACGAACTTCGCTATTGATCATAAGCTTCTGTGTATTTCATCGAACTTTTTTTGAAAAATTGCAGAAGAAGCGAAGATGGTGGGACCTCTTGATATGTTTCAGACCTTCAAGACAAACAAAACGTATAGGAAAAGCTGCTCTCGCTCCTGAACCGGTTAACACCGATTCAACATCCAATTCCGGTTATCGTTCGGTTATGACAGCGCTTCCTTTCATAGCTCCACCTTCATCACCAGCTTCCTTCTTCCAATCAGAACCTCCTTCCGCAACGCAATCACCTGTCGGGATCCTCTCCTTTAGTCCTTTACCTTGTAATAATAACGACCGTCCTTCCATATTCGCCATTGGTCCTTACGCTCATGAACCTCAACTGGTTTCTCCTCCGGTTTTCTCTACTTACACAACCGAACCATCTTCAGCTCCGGTTACACCTCCTCTGGATGAGTCTCCTCTACTTAACTACCACAACACCTTCTTCCCCTGAAGTTCCTTTCGCTCAGATGTTTAACTCCAACGGTAACTATGGTCTCAGGTCTCCAGTGTCTAACTATGAGTTCCAGTTTTACCAACTTCCTCCTGGTAGTCCACTTGCTCAGCTTATTTCACCCAGTTCGGTTATGTCCGGTTCCGGTACAACCTCTCCTTTTCCTGATGGTGTCACTCACTTTCAAGTCTCTGACCCACCAAAGCTGTTGAGCCCTGGTAAACTGCATTGCTCTGTTACAACTCCTAAAGAGCAGAAGAAGAAGGTTGTGAGACCGCATAAACCGGTTTCCTTCGATCTTGATGCGGATCATGTCATTAGATGCGTTGATCAGAAGCTTAGAACAACGTTCCCTGAAGCATCCACATCGTCTCATCAAGAATCAGCGCAACATTCCTCTCTCGGGTCGAATAAGGAGTTCGATTTTGGCACGGATGAGACACGTTTGACCGTTGATGATGAACATAGCGCTTCGACCAAGAACAGCAACGATTGGTCCTTCCCTGTGATGCAGTCAGGTACACTTAGCTGACTTATACATAAAGATCTCGTTATATAGAATCTGAATGTTCGAAACCGGTTTGGACACGAGCCAGCACACAAAGATCTTGTTCAAGATTCAAGAAAGAAAACGAGCTAGTGATCTTAGTACCCTTGTTTTTAACAGAAGTATGATGTTCTTATATATAATCTTTTAGATGATTATGTTTAGGATCTTAGGGATAGTTTCTTGTCTCTCTTTTTGGTTTTGTAATAAATATTTGACGTTGTCAGTTGTTGTATATGGCTGTCTTTTATGTAGTTTTTTCTTTTTGAATTTGTGCATATATATATTCGATCGCATTTGTAATGAAGCTCCAATAAATCTTAGATGTTTCAATTTTTAGTGCTGTTTATTTGGCTTGTTCAGGAAACATGAGATCGAGCCAGTCTAATCGGATCAAATGTCATTTCTATCTTACTGGATCAGTTTCAAACTTTCAATACTAATGCGAACAAATTTCCAACTAATTACAATTCCTTACCTTAGAGAACTGCATATTGAATTGTGACCAAGTTGATACCTGATATGGTAACTGGAACAAACGCCTTGTGTACTTTTGATTTGTTTCTCAGAGTGTAGAGCCGTTAAATAAACTGTGCACTCTCTAAAATGTGATTTAAGAAGGCTTATAGTTCGAATGGAGCAGCGGGAGAAGTGCAGTTCTCTCGCACATGCAGTTCTCTCGCACTAAAATCACGATTCACATCTTTTGTGATTTCATCGAACTTTTTGAAAATTGCAGAAGAAGCAAAGAAAACGAATAAGAAAAGCTGCTTTGCTCCTAACCCGTGCCACCTGTAACTCCAGCTTGGTTCTTCCAATCAGAACCTCCTCCGGCAACTCTGTTAGTCCTTCCATATTCGGTCGGGTTACATAACCGAAGCATCTTCACCTGAAGTTCCTTTCACTCAGCTCATCAACTTCAACAATAACAAGGTGAGTCTGGTTAGCATTCTTCTCTTTGGACACTATTCGCCTCCCAAATCTAGCACGTACGCCCACAAGCTACTCATCTTCAGAACCATCTCAATCCACGTTGGAACTTTAAGCTAAGGAAAGAAACTAACATAAAGCTTTCACTTTTGTAAAAGAAGTGTCATATTTATGTATGAATAGAAGCAACAAAGGCTCACCGATAGCAGAGTGTGGATGTTCGCAGAAAGCAATCTGGCGGGCGAAATGTGAAATGTGACCGTAAGCGTCAAGAAAGAAGACAATGACGGAACGGCGTCGTCACCTCGAGACATTGATTAGCTACAATGGTTATCTGTGGAAAGTGAGCACCAATAAAGTAATTAATTCTTCTTAAATGGTGTATATTTCCAGAAGCATCACATTTCCCTGATTTTTCCTCTAATTACAAATTAAAAGCTAAGATATGATCGTGTTATTAGAGAGATTTATGGTATTACTGACATAATTAGTATAAAATATCATGATTCTCTCTATTAATTGTGAATCTTATGAATGTTGTATATATACTTAGCCTTTGTTAACGGAATAGCACTACACATTTTCATCATTCTATAAGAAATGGAGAGCAAAATTTCCTATGTATTATTCGTCACCATCTTTATCATGTCTGCGTTAGGTATTATATCTTCTGTTTTTTTTTTTTTTGGTATAATATACCTTCTTTACTATGATTTCAGTTTACATACTTTATTCAATATCTTATAATCTTTTTACCGTGCACTCCTCTGCCTGGATTGTAATATTTAGTTCTTGTAATATCTAATCATTCTTCAACACTGTCAAAAAAAAAAAAGTAATGTTTCAACAAATATTTATGCTTTGTCTGTATGTGTTACTACAGTTATGATTGAGGCACAAGGGAATTTGTGCAGAGATGGTCTAGGCACTTGTGAAAACTGCGACCAGAAATGTAAAACTAAGTACGGACCATCAGGCCAAGGCAACTGCGACCGTAGTGTTGGAGTGGCATTGTGCACGTGCTTTTACCCATGTTCACCTCCTTCGCCACCTTCGCCCCCGACACCTCCCACTTGCAACAGTGGAACTACTCTATGCACTGAACAATGTTCAGACAATTGTTGTGACACAAACTGCGCAAAGTCGCATGAAGGTGGACGTGGAGTTTGTAATTCCGTCGGCAATACTCGTCTTTGTTTGTGTCAGTACCCTTGCTAGAACAGATTACTATAGATATGTATTATGTTTCCTTAATTAATTCCTTTGCAAAATTTAAGAAATTAATAAAATATGTATTAAATTTTTGAAGACTCTTTAAATTTTCTTATGTCGTCAAATGAACAAGGAGAACAATGAAATTCACTTTCTTTCCTAAAAATGTACACCATTTAAAACAAAAATATTTTCACAAAATTTAAGAAGAAATAATAAATAACAAATATTCTTATTATTTTATTCTTTCATAATTTTACTTTTCATTCGTACTGTTTTATGGTCATTAGTTAAAACCAAATAACTATTTTTCATAACAATAACAATAACAATAAAATTAGCTTTGCTATACGATCTTCAATGGGATTAAAAGATGAGTGATTTACACTCTATGACACATTCTAAGTTTTCATTTCATTTTAGAACACTTTCCACAAAGGTAGTTTCTTCCTGTTGATTTACAAATTTACCTTCTCACTACAACAAATTAAATTGTATTTTTTGTCTTATGTTATGTTTTAATTTTTAAAAGTATTTAGATTTTAAAATTTAAGAAAACAGTAAAAAAAATTATTTCAGTCACAAAATTTGTTTTTGACCAAAATTTTCTTATGTTTTGACAAACAACAATAAATATAGTCGATGTGGAGTGTGGTCACCAGAAAACTGGGAGGGGGGAATTGTAATTATTGAAAAGGCCATGGTGTTTTGGATATAATCTGTTAAGCTCAAAAAATATGAGAGAACTTGTTTTTTGTTTGTCTTGTGACTATAATCGAATAATCTATACAAAAATTTGCAAGTTTTAGAGGTTAAATCATCAATATAAAGATTTCATCAAGAAAATCAACGACGGCTCCGAGATGGAGTTGCAAAAAACGTAAGAAACCCTAATTTAAAGAAGATGATTTTATTACAAAATTGTCACTCTTTACAAAAAATATTAAAATTAAGCAAAAAAATGAGTTAACCCGTACATAAAACCTTAGGATTAGAGAGATAGAAGCAAAACACATTACGATGGACCACACACACTTACTTATCATGTTTCACATACACATTATATTATACTTAGTTTATAATTATAAAATAAAACATTCTATTTTGTCCTATTTTAAAAACAAAATAGTATATATTCAAATTGCATTTGTGTACATTACTGGAAAATAGTGTTGTTCTTTTTCTCCTGAAAATCAACCAAAAACGCATAAAAGATATTCAATAAAAATACATGGACACTAAATGAACATTATTGTTGAAGTGTACATGTGTACACAACCGTTTAGTGTATATATGTACACATATATATGTTACACATGGACATGTCTATACGATGTATACATGGACATGCCTAGCCGATGTACACATATACATAATAGTGTTAAAACCAACACTGAAACTAAGAAAGATGGATGTACAATGTTGCTTTCATAGAGCTCATGTGAAAATGGAGAGGTATGGAATACATATAATGAGCCACACAAACGTTCTAAGGTTATGATGGAAGTGAACATATAAAAACAGAGAGTCACTGGGTTGCATCAATGGAATGTCGATTATTCTCTTCAGATTCATCCATTGTAATGATTTAAATAATACAAATGAAATGAACAATGGATATGAAATGTGTGACGACCACACACTTTCGTACATGACAAGCAAAAGAAACTTGATCAAAATCTAAACTTAAGAACCCGTTTTCAAGCAGTGTGGGACAAAAAGTGATCATGTTTTAAATACGGAACAAGTGAAAGTGTTTGTTACCTCGTATTAGGTGTACAATATTGTTTCATATTGATGTTGGGTGTATGCGTACATGTCGAAAAGTTGCTCTTTGATTATGGATATTATCAATATTATAAGAGATCTTATGATTTTAAGGTTTTAATTTCTCATTTTAGCTCATTTCTCATTTAATCATTTTATGTGGCATTCAAGTATTCATATTGCATTTGAAAATCTAATTTCATAAATCAGGGGTTGGAGTGTTAATTTAAAAGTTTGAGACTACTTTTGAGAAGAATTTTGTATCATTTAAGAGTTTGAAGTCAAATTGATGATAACTAAAAGTTAAAGAACCAAACATGAAAAAGAGAAACTTCACCATTGTTGACTGAGCTTTCAGTTTGCAATAGAGAGGATTCGCGACAACGATTCCAGACGATCACAACAACGGAGCTGAGCGTGCATAGTGATGTGGAAGTGATTGATGAGGGATGAGGCAGCAACAAGGAGATTTTGTGCCTGAAGGAGCTCCACGCAGAGATGAATCATGAAGGTGATTAACTCGGTCACAAGGGAGATTTGACGACCGCAACGATGGAGGAGTAGAGCAATACGACGAGAAGCTTGATTTCTCGGGAGAAACTTGGGCACTTGATTCCGCGAAGGAGAAGAAAGAATGAGAGTTCAAGTTCGAAGATATTCCACCATAGTTCTTAGATTCATTATATTCTCTATGGATGATATATTCTTGAGATATTCTATAATCATGGCAGCAAAAAAAGAAAATAGTAAAAATGTTGTCGCCTTTAAACTACACGATTTGTTTACTGGTAATTTAAATAGATTTAAAGAATAATAATAAGAGAGAGGTATTGATGGGTTTTACACAAGTTGAAAATTACAAAAAATGTATAAGAAGAAAGAGAAATATGTGTAAAGAGTCGAAACTGTCCTTGAATGTTATTAGAAATTATAAAACTGCCCTATAATATTATTATTTCTTAAAAGATTTGTTCATTTAACATGTTGTTTTGAATATCAGAAATCATTTAATTTATAACCAAAAATAAATTCCAGTTAGACAATTATAGTACGAAAGATAACAATATCCCATGCCAATCTTTCGTATATTGTTTAACATTTATAATTTCTCAAGCTTTGTATTCAGTTATATATTCCTAAGTGTGGTCATTAGTTAAAACCAAATAACTGTTTTCAATAATAACAATAAAACTAGGTGGTAGATGCGCCTTGCACGGAGTGAAATCGGTTAAAATAGATAAGCATTTAATAATATAGATATAATATTAATGTATGTCATCAAGTCTAATGTGATATTTCCGTATCTTTGTTTGCAAATCAGAAAGACTTTTGAGCTATACCATCTTTCCCTTAACAAAATACTAAACACAATTAATTTGTCTATAAGTTAGAGAATTTAAATATAAGTGTAACGCCCCAACCGCCCCTACCGGTGAGTCACCCATCCCTCTATCGGACTCGTGGGCCCCACCCCTGTCCAACGGTCGGTGCGTTAATTTTTTCAAGGCTCGAAATCATTGTTTACTGACCCTGCAATCACCACCCGACCTTTCCCCGTGTTTTGGCCTCACTCGCACGGTATCGCGAATCACTTCCCGATAAGTCACCCATCCTTTCACTACTCCAGCCAAGCACGCTTAACTCTGGAGTTCTAAACGGATGTGTGACGAAAAAGATAAGTCAACTTTGGTGACATAGGTAGTCAAATCAATTCTCTTAAGTCTTTCCACATATCACAACTCGGGATGTTACAATTCACCCCCTCTCAAAGAACGCAACGTCCTCGTTGCGCCCCCACGACAGGTCTCAAGACGCCTCTCGGGTCAGAACCGAGATGGCTAACCAGCTCTGATACCACTTGTAACGCCCTAACCGCCCCTACCGGTGAGTCACCCATCCCTCTATCGGGCTCGTGGGCCCCATCCCTGTCCGACGGTCGGTGCGTTAATTTTTTTAAGCTCGAAATCATTGTTACTGACCCTGCAATCACCACCCGACCTTTCCCCGTGTTTTGGCCTCACTCGCACGGTGTCGCGAATCACTTCCGATAGGTCACCATCCTTTCACTACTCCAGCCAAGCACGCTTAACTCTGGAGTTCTAAACGGATGTGTGACGAAAAAGGTAAGTCAACTTTGGTGACATAGGTAGTCAAATCAATTCTCTTAAGCCTTTCCACATATCACAACTCGGGATGTTACAATAAGTTAGCAATGTATGTGTAGTCGGATTCTTAAAAAAAGAAAGTGATGATCTTGTGAATATATTTTCTGATAAATTATTGCTAACAATGCTCCATAATATATTCTTAGATTGACAATCATTCAAAATTTAACTTAATGAGACCATGAACCTTTATGTATTAATTTACATCACCAATTTAATATTAAAAATAAAATAAAATATATTTTAAACTAAAAATGAATTGTAAAATTTATTTTTAAAATATCAAATTTATTTTTGGATTTATACATAATTGTATGCTATTATTAAATAAATAAATTAATTTATAAATTAATATCCATTAGAAATACATTCAATAAAACATATATATATATATATTATTTTAAAATAAATATATTATATATTTTATACTAATTTTTATAATAAATATAAATGATTTTTCATTGTTCACGTATATTTTATATATCAATATTTAAGTGTTCAATTCTATAAATGGGTTATTGATAACAAGGAAATTGTCAAAAAATACCACTTTTCTTGTACCACTTTTCACTTTTAATTTAATCACTTTTACCCTTATTTTTAAGAGGAAAAAAATACACTTATAACCCTTGAGTTAATTAATCTAAGACTTGGAGTTTAGAGTTGAGGGGTGGAGATATGGTTTAGGAATGTAAAATTTAGGATTCTAATTAATTTTTAAAAAATTACCTTTTAAAAATGGTATTTATAAAAATATCTTTTTAATGAAGGTAAAAATGAAAAATGGTAACGTAAATAATTGCAGTTTTGTTAATAACATATAAATGCAAGGTTGTTTATTAAAAATGTTCTTTAAATAATATATAACGAATTAGCTTTGATATGCAATGCCCAGCGAAATTAAAAGATTTGGTCATTTAACATGTGTTTTGAATATCGGAAATCATATTATAGTGCAAAGGATAACAATTTCCATGCAATCATCCGTAATTATTGTTTAATGTTCATAATTTCTAAAGCTGTCGTATTCAGTTATATATTCCTAATTTACAAGCTTCAGATTAATCACCCAACCTAAAACCATATTTTCATCGAGAAAATGACTTATTGTCCATTAAAATATTTTATGTCGTGTTTTTCATTCCTAAGATGTATTTTAATTATAAACTAGGATCGACCCGCGCGCCCGCGCGGGTTTTGTTTTCGATATACTTATAAACATTTCAAAACACATCAATTTTATTTTATTTTAACATTTTCATTGTGTTACTTTATCAATTTGTTAAAATTATATTTTTCATTATTATATTGTGTTATATATTTTTTATTGGATATATGTTGGATTAGTTATTATGTAATTTCTTTTTTTAAAAAGTTGTAACTATGTATTAATACACTGTTTTTACATATATATTTTTTTAAAAAATAATTGAATTTAAATCCAAATATGTGTGTATATATATGTATTTTTACAAATAAAACATTACATAAATGATTTTTAAAAATTAAAATAAAAAATATAAAACATGTGTCTAACCTGAAAGTGGAGTTTATTTAAGGAAATATATTATAAATTTTAAAATAACTAAGAAAAAATTAATTTTATACAGCAAGTAATGTATAGTTTATATTTTGTTTTACAGTAAAAGTTAATTATATATTTAATAAAATTGTAATCAACAAAATATTATCTTCTATAGGTAGAGATGAGTATTAAATTAATCAAAGTCTAGATATTGATTTGTGCGTCCACCTCATACAAAATAAATTGAATGAGTAATTATGATAAAAAATTGTAACAAAGATGGACCAGAATAATAACTAAATTTTGTAGAAACCCAAATATTATTGGCAAACATATTTTTTAAGAAAATTATACCTAATTTTTTGTTTGTAACTTTTTTTGTCGGTGTTACAATTTCTCTCATCTTCTTTCTTGTTGATTACTTTTTTAACAAATAAGTTAGCTAATGGTAAGCATTTAAATTATTATTTTTCTTTACGATAATATGTATCGTCATTCTAAACAGGTTCTTATAAGTATAATGTGTCCATGATTTTTACTAATACATAAGTTAATAGCATAAATGGCTAGATTTGAGAGACATGTATAATAGATTATTTCTTTTAAACAAATACAATTAATAGCATATATTTGTAATTTTTAACTAAAATATATATGTAGTTAATTAATTGCTAAGATCGCATGAATAAAGTATGGATATAAAGTTTGTCATTTATAGAATACATACTCATTATAATTAGTGATAACAGAAAAAGATTATGAATATTTGTCAAATATGGATAAGTTAGAAAAAAATAATGGTTGTCTATATTTTAGGAATGTTTTTAAACAATTGTTAAGTTAGAAAAAAAATTTGGGCAAGGTTGTTAAGTTATTAAACGATTGTGTTTAAGTCTAGTGACATTCAATGGTAAATATTAAGAAAAAAGTTAGAGTTAAGTACAAATTGTACTTAAGATATATGTTTTAGAATATAAGTAAAAATGATTTATTTTAGAATATAAGATATATATTTTTGACATTTAATTCAATTTCTCGGTTTAATAATTTAAAGATGGTTTTGATGCAATGATATAGACTATAGTGAAAAGAAATAATAAACTTATTTTATGGTTACAAATATACAAAATATAATTATTGGGTCAAACAAATTAATAATGGGCTTAATGTGAGCATATGTCCATATAAGAGGTGATCTAATTTATGTTTGGATGTAAGAATAATATCAGTGGCAGAGAATTGTAATTTTTGTGGAAAACTAACGGGTATTTCCTATTTGTACTCCTCTTTTAATAGATTAGATTATCAAATGTAAACTAAGAATTTCTTTTTAATGTGTCTAATCTATATTGACTTGATATCAAACATAGTAACACGGCGTGGTGGGACTACCTTATAAAATAATATTGTGTCAATTAATTATTTTTTTTCTAAAGAACATCATCAATACAATTAAAACAGCAGCCATTTTTTACATCCCCTTAATTTTTCAAAGTATTTACAGAACTGCACTGTCAATTGAATTAATAATTAATATATTCATATTTATTATGTAACATTAAAACTGCCAATAACAAATTAATAGGCCTTCAAAAAGACGATTGTTTATGCCCTAATACTATTTAATGCTTTAGAATCATCAACAAAAATATATACCCAATATCACCTAATCTAATAGTTGCATAATAAAATTTATTTGATGAATATAACCATGTGTGTGCTTTATAAATTTTGTAATAGTTTTTTATACGATAAAAGTCAAAAGCACACTAATTAACATAACCATTGACAATATGTTTTTGTAGATATGTCAATAACGATGTTTTCGATAACCATCATTTAAAAAGTAGCTATGTCAAAGATGAAATTATCGTTAACGATGAAACTATTGTTATGAATATGTCAAAAACGTCATTGATAATGATTATATGAGAAACCACCATCGTCATTGATAATGATTATATGAGAAACCACCATCGTCATCAGTGATATGTTTGAAATTATTATTGTCAAAAATGATATATATATTTTTTTTAAATAATCTTGTAATTTAAAAGAGAATATTATGATTTTTTAATTTTTAATTTTGGGTTCTTTAATATTTGTTTAATTTTCTATTTTTTAATTTTCTGTATTTTAATTTGATTTTTTGATTTTTTGAAATATTTTTTTAATTTTATGATTTTTAATTTATTTTGAATTTTTATTTAATTTTTTGATTTTTTTAATTTTAGTTATCTGATTTTTTATTTAATTTTCTTATTTTTTATTTAATTTTTATTTATTTTATTAATTAAATAATTATATTTTTGAAAAAACTGACACATCGTGATAGTCGAAAAAAATCAAGATTAAAAGTATAGTGAATATCACTTTCATAGATTTTTATGCGATTTTCTCTATTATTTTTTGTCAACAATACAAGGTTTTATTAAAAAACATAAAACAAGTCAAAATAGCCCAGTTTCCCCATTTTCATCATAAGTTTAGCTTGAATTCAATTTTTTTGCTTTTCTTTCAAATAGGGTGGATTAAAACACCGGGTTCGAATGAAATCCGTTTTGGCTGGTTCCGTTTGAATTTTGGTTTAATATAGAAGAGAAAAAAACATCTCTAAAACCCATCAACATATCGACAGACGCAACCACCACTTACATTTTTTTATCTCTTACAAAAATTTGTACACATCTTCTCTCGCCTGCACTTACCTCTACCAAGTTAAAGATGACTCAAGGTTGTTAGGTACCTCCAAGTCGAATTCATGAGATCTCGGCAAATCCATCTTCGTGGTGGAAGTAAATCTGATTAATGGTTTAATGATCTCACACCATTAATGACTCTCTGGTAACCTGCAGAAGCAGAGCAATAGGAAATATAGTGTGTGTGATCAGGAAGCATCTCCACAAGTCTCAAAGATCAGAATCTATAGGGTCATCAGGAAAGGGAAACTGTATCTTTTTCTACTTACCGCCATGGGAACTCGCTTGTGTCTATTCCAGCTTGATGAAGCTCGTCAACATATTGTAATGCTTCCCGACATTCCTCACGATCATCATAAAACTCTTTCTTATCACCTTCAAGCTGATACGCTTCATGCCCTTTCCTGCTACAACCTGCAACCAAAAGCAACAAAAGCTATAGTCTAGACCCAAGAACACCATTCCATTATATAACTTTGAAGCTGAGATTGCTGTAAAGGATTTGAAATACTTACAACCATATCACCTTCTTCACCCATAGCAACAGCACAACGCACAGCTACACGTCTAACATCGTGAAGGAAAAGTCTATGACCATTTGCCAAAGGAGGATAGTAATCATGTTCCCCGTGTTTCAAATACTCTTGCATCGTCCATCCAATCCCAGCCAACATGTCATCCAATATGTCCACTATAACCACATTTCATAACGATTTTTATCTAACTGTTAATATACCTCAGCACTCACTCAAGACACGAGCTAATCTCAGAGAGTTACTTACATGGATCTTCATTCCCTGGATTATCAGATGTCAACATCGTCACATCGCTCTTTTCAGTAGCAATTTTCGTCATAACCGGTCTTTTCCCTCTCTCAGTCTCACCCGCGCAACCAATAACTTTATAACAATAAAAAACCAGCTAAACAATCAGATGACCATACATATAAAGGACCATTAAGGATTTTGCATTTAAACGGTTGAAAGTTTATATACCAGTAATGATTCTTCTTGGCTTAAGCTCTCGAACTGAATCAAGCAGCCTTGACAAGCCATCAGGTGTGTTCGCATGATCCACAATAACACCAAAAGCTTGTTCTTCATCAATCAACTCACACCTCCCCGGGACAGCATGCGACTTCCTCAACACCTCTAACAATATCCTCAAGAGGAGCTCCAACAGCAATCCCAACAGCAACAGCAGCAAGAATGTTGTAAATGTTATGCCTTCCTAGCAACCCCGACGAAATCTCCAGTATACCTTGAGGGGGTATTAACCAAAACCTGTGTCTCAAACAAAGAAAGCTCAAACTTTAAAGGGTGAACATCCGCTTTCGTGTTCTCCATGGCAAATGTCACAACAGGAACATCAGGGTTCCCTTGCTGCACGAAAACGCTGCGTTTGGATCGTCTATGTTAACCACTTTCCTGTGTCTTTCTGGGTCAATCATTCTTGCAAACAGCTTAGCCTTCAGCATCTCTATCCTCCTCACTAGTCAAGTTTGTGAAAACCGCAATATCGAAATCAACTTCATCACATTTCCCTGAAGCAAGTTCCTGAGGAGAAGCTTCCATAACCAGAGCTTCAGTTCCATTATGCAACATCTTAGCCATCAAAACTCTGAACCAAAACAGCATCAGGACTCGTCGTCGTCCCCGAATCCATTTTGTTATCTCCATGGATATAGCAAGAAACCGTGCTGAACATTCCTGTTCTCACACCCATAGCTCATAGAGGCTTTTGATCAAATACGTGGTGGTCGTCTTCCCGTTAGTCCCTGTGACTCCAATCACCGCCATGTTCTTCGACGGATTCTTATAAAAGGAAGAAGCTAAAGCTGCCAGACTGCGTCAGTGTCTTCGACGATGACAAGCGCTCTACAACCTAAGGTATCTTCAATGTTAATCTCTTTGCTAGCTACAACCGCCACTGCTCCTCTCTTATCAGCTTCGCTCAAGGCGGAGTCTCCATCGTCGTTCTCACAGCACACGAAGAGATCTCCGGCGCTTACGCCACGCGAATCGTGCTGGATTCCGGTGATTTCGACGTCTAAGTCGCCGTAAACTGAGATCGGTACCACTTTGCTCTCGTCTAGAGCTCAGCTAAGCTCATTTGAACTTCGGCTCCACGATTCTGGCCTTAGATTCACCGAAATGATCCAAATCGAACTCGAATTGATGATCGGATGCGGATCCTAGGGTTTCCTTCCTCGTCCACCCAATCTTCTTCGGTTAGCTTAGCGATTTCTTCCAAATCTACAACTTCTCTTCGTCAAGCTCGTCAACATCGTCAGTGACGTCACCTTCTTCTCCATCTTCCTCATCGATCTTCTTAGACGACGCCGTTTTGGAGGATTAGGTTGGAGCAATCCTTTCTTAACAAACTCGCTGCGTTTCATGGAGATAGCTCTATCGATATCTGAGAACAGATCCCCTCCCGATTCCACGTCATCACGTCCCGTCTCAGGCGCGTCCTCCACGTCAGCGATGGCTGAGAGATAGGTGTTCGATTCTTCTCGAGTCTTCTTCCTCTAGCTTCCTTGCGCGAGCGGCTTGACGCTGTATCTGCTGAAAAACTTCGAGACTCCGTGCATTGAGTCCTCCGGGGCTTCGGGCGGGTCTTCATCTGCTGGGTTCGGGTAAGAGTTCGGCGAGCAGGTCCAGCCCATAACTGGAGATTACGGGGATTTCCGGAGGATGGAAAGTAAACGGTTTGTAGGAGAAGGAGAGAAGTGGTTTTAGCCTAGAGAGAGAAGACTGGGTGAGGAGAGAGAATAAGTGGAGGCCATTGGAGTGACTGAGAGAGCGAAGCGATTGAAAGGTTTTTCGAGGGGATAAGAGTTTTTGTTGGCGAAACGGGGCGTGTAGAGGAATCAGAGACGCTTGATAAAACGTGTGCGTGTAGGGTGAGTTTGAATTAGTGTGAACAGGCCCGTATTGAAGGTCCAACTATAATGCCCACTAGCATGGCCCAGTTCAGATTTTGATCAAATCCTTTGTTGATGAGAAGACAAAATATATCTATTCAGTGTTTGCTAATCAGATCTAGAATGGGCTAAATTTGATTATTTCTCATCATTTAAATTCATCCATCCAAATTATTAAAGAGAAGTACAATTTTAAAATAACCCTTTATTAACTTCTAATATTACATTATATGCCAATGTCTTTTTTAAGTGTTCACGTAACAAAAGTATTAAACCAGCTAAATTGTAATCATGATCGCAACCACAATTTTCGTTCTAGAGGAATATCGTAAGATAAATCTAATTTTTTTAATAATAATTATATATTCAATTATCACCCATACATACATCGGAATTAAATCGCCGGTTAACCAGAAAACGGTGGTCTCTAGGTTACAACTGTTTGAGAAAACTAAAACTATGATAGATCTGACGGTAATAAAAGACAGTCAGGAAAAAAAGACTCAAGAACCAAGCTCCCGACTCCAGTGAACACCGGCGGCGTCAAATACAGAAATCGGGATTTCACGGAACTGATGTGTCCAAGACCGGCGTTTCACTCCATCATACTGTCAGAGTTCTTTCCCCTCACATAGCTGTCCTGCATCTTGAACTGAGCCAGCTTCATATTTCGAAGATCCGGCCCTGAAATCTATCTTCTGCCATCTGCAGAAGCTTCATCCTCCGCAAAGGTCCGAGAAACCACATGCATCCTCCTTTACGGAGCAGCAAAGAGAAGTAACCGAACTGGAGAGGAACAGAAAAGGAGAACTGCAATTCCACTTGTTACAACCTCTGCAACACCACTCCCTTCAATAATCGGTACAAAATCTCATTCTCGGTGACTAACTTGCAGTCGTTGTTAGCGACCTCTGTCGTCCTCTAACAAAGCATGCCGTCCGTGACTGACGCCACCCGAATATCTATTTCTCCTAGGGTTCTTCCGCACAGAGCAACCATCCGTCCGCCAAGACACGTGAGAATACACCTCCAAGTAGCTCTAGACGACGTCTATTTCCGTCAAGTGGCTCATGGTCCGAGTGGGGGATTTCGACAGTGTCCGGCAA
>CAJHQP010002751.1:0-79357 GCA_905132765.1 Moricandia arvensis | reverse complement strand
GTATAGAAAAACTTCATAAAATGAAATTGTATCATTTTTCAAAATTATTTTTATGGTATTATCGTTTATTATATGTATACATATTTTAAAATTGTAACTTTAACATAAATTATGAAATGATAAATATTGACAAAAATTTTGGCTGAGATGGTAGATAGCTTTTAAATTTTGAACCTAGGACTAATTACATAGTTTATAATGTTAAATAAATATGGATATGTTTTTTCAAATATAACTCAAAAAATTTTTGGTGTTAACCCCAAAAGTAACCCATGTTTTTTTTGAATCTTCCATTTGCCATATTCTTCATAGAAGTTCGAGTTATTCACAAAATGTCATTACTTTTTTCTCCGAAAATGAGTGTTTTACTCTATTATCCTCATCTTGACCAAGTATTTACAATATTATTATTGCCATCAATACACCAACCACCATGAACAACCAATTTGAAACTTTAATGCATCAAAAATTGATTTTTTCTCTTTCTATCTCATTTCTTATGCACACAAACTACATCTCTTTCACATTCCCTCAAAATTCATCCAAAAACCCAAGATTTGATTCCAAACTTTGTAAATCTTGAACAAGTATTTACAATATTGTCACTGTCATCAATACAACAACCACCATGAACAACCAATTTGAAACTTTAATGCATCAAAAAAAAATGTTTTCCTCTTCCTATCTCATTTCTTATGCATACAAACTACATCTCTTTCACATTCCCTCAAAATTCATCCAAAAACCCAAGATTAAATTCCAAACTTTGTAAGGTTCATAGAGACATTGAAGCTCATGATTCTTGGTTATTAACGAGTTGGTAGCTTTTTTGGTGACATTTTGTGTGCTTGGAGAAGCTAAGCAAATCATCTCACCAGTTCGAGGTATGAAATCAATTTTTTTCAGTTCTGTTCGCGAAGAAATCTTCTCCATTGAGAAAAGTTCTAGAGAAGTTTTCTGGTCAATGCATAAGTTAGCTTTGCAATTGACCTTTTGTGTATTTTTAATAGAATATTTTCCGAGAAGTCTTCTAATTTTATTTTGTGAGCAAAAAAACGAGAAGAACCGAGAAGAATTCTCGACAACTATTCTCGGATAAACAGGTAGTTTTGCAGTTGACCAAAATTTCGAGAGAATTGACTTTTTATACGCAAGAAGTCTTCTAAGGGAAGTCTTCCTTATTGTTAAATGAAGTCTTCTCACTGTTGCAAGAAGTCTGTGTAGGTTATTTTCCAATTGATAATTGATAACTGATAATAAAATATTTAATATTAATGAGAAGACTTCTTAAATTTTATTAGGGGTTTCTATTCAAACCTTTGGTCACGAGAGAAGACTTCTAGAGAAGTCTTCTATGAAAAAGTCAAATGTAGTCAATATCAAAAGTAACCCAGGGCGTAATTCTTGCGACAGGTGAGAAGACTTCATGTGAACTTAAGAAGTCTTCTAAGATAAAATCAAATATTTTGCATTACTTTGGTCAATTGCAAAACTAACATGTTTATCATAGAAAAATTCTCTAGAAGTTTTTCTGGGAATTTTGAAAAAATTTCAAATTCAAAAATAAGCTAATATTTACAAAAGGAAGACTTCTCAAGATGTCTGCTATAGAGTAGACTTCTTAAGAAGTCTTCCTTCGAAATTTGCAATTGCAAAAATGACTTAAGTGGAAGACTTCTTAGGAAGTCTTCTTTAAGAAGACTTCCTAACTTCAGTCTTTATTAAACTTCAATTTTCTCAAAAGTTAAAATGAAGTTTTACTATTTTCTTGTTAATTCATGTGTATTAGTCAATATTGGGGCTCCTAGATGAAATTCATAGCTTTGGTGATAATTTGATGTTACAAATATTCATGTTTACTAATGCTTCTAACTAATCCGAGAAGACTTCTTAAGAATTCTTCTAAGTCTTCTACGTTAGATTTTCAAGAGTGTCAAGTAACTTCAAGATATGTTTTTAACTTTCAAAAGTGTTAAATAACTTCAATAATATCAAAGTCATGTGGTTTAATGTGTCTTCTTAGATCATAATATAATTTTTAGATTTCATGAGATTTAAAATTTCAACTTTTACTTAAAATTCAGTTTTGATCTTTTGTTAATTTGACTAAATTTTTTTGAGAAGTATTTTCTCTTAGTTTAATAAATTTGACTAAATTTTTGTGTTGTTTTCTTTTGCTATGAGTGGTAGAATATTAATAACTTTAATAATGTCAAGTACCATTGGTAACAAAATATTGTAAACATGAACGTATTTACCAAATACTTTTCATTAACATCTTCTCAATTTTACAAAAGAATTTACAACTAAAAGAGTACACATACAAATCATAAAACCAACCGTAAACAAAACTATTACACATAGAGCTAGATATCATTCCTCGACTTAGATAAGCTTGAACTCCAATTGCTATCATCCATTTGTAATACTTTGGGCAGATGACTTCAGAAGACTTCTTGAGAAGTCTTCTAGCATAAAATGCATTAGAAGACTTCCCAAGAAGTCTTTCGAGAGTCTTCTAAGAAGTCTTCCGAGAATCTTCTGAGAAGTATACTAAATTCTAACTGAGATATGAAAAAAAATATGCATATTTAAAACATCCAAATGACTTCAAAACAAAGAAAAATTTCAAAATAATGTTTCTATGCTTAAATAATAAACAAAATAGTCACATTATATTGAATATACAATTTTTAGAATCTAATATAGAAAACACACAAAAATACATATACGAAATTTGTACCACTTTGGGAGAATAATCTAGAAGACTGACTTCCTAAAGACTTCTTTGGAAGTTTACGTCTTGCGAAGTCTTCTAACATAAAGTGCATTAGAAGAATTCCCAATAGAAGACTTCCGCGAAGTCTTCTGAGAGTTTTCTGAGAACTCGTTCGAGAGTTTTCTGAGAAGTCTGACTCATATCTGAAAAATCTTCATATTCAAAACCATTCAAATAGCTTAAAAACAGAGAAAACTTCAAAAATAATTTTTATACTTAAATAATAAACAAACAGTTACATTTGGTTGAATATATAACCTTTTAGAATTTAACATATAAAACACACAAAATTACATATCCAAAATTTATAGATCTACCTTTGAATGAGTGAATTATTAAGTATCATCTAATGAAAAACCTTCAAATAGATTTAAAGTTTAGTGTTTTTTTTATGAAATTTCAAATTTATTGACCTAACAAAAAGAATGTTATATACAAAACGAAAGCTATAAAAAGAATAGCTCAGGCAATGGGAACATGCTGAAAAAGTACTACATTGTGACTTGAAGCCATCTCCTTAGTAACCCGGCCAGTTTGTGATCTGGTTTGATCCAAGTGAGCTGATACGGTTCCTTACTACCTTGTCGATAAGTCTCCGCGTTTGATCAGTAGAGTTTCGTTGTTGTTGATGGCGTCTACCATTTCTTTCCCTCCATATGTGATATACTGTTGTTTGGAACAACATTTTCAGGAGAATGGAGTCTAGGCCCTGCGTCCCCTGTCGTTGCAGTCGGTTAATAGTCCATTGCCAATCCGGGTTGATATGGGTTCTCACCAACTGGCGTGCCAGAGCCTCCCAAACTGTATACGAGTATGGACAAGCGAAGAAGAGATGGTCTCTTGTTTCATCTCGTTCCCTACATAAACTCACATCTCTGTAGCATACCCCACTGCCTCATACGATCGCATGTAGACAACCTGTCCTGCACGGCTAACCAAGCAATAAAAGAGAACCGAGGTACCCCTTGTGTGAGCCATACCACTCTGCTCCACTCCGCTTTACTTCTTGTATCTCTGAGTTGATCCCACATTCTAGTAGTTGAAAATGGCAGGCCTGTAGTCATCGTTTCCATGCTTCCACATAATAATATCGCTGCCCCTCTCAGGCCTAGGCGGTGCAATAGCCAAAAACTAGCATACAGCCCATGGAACCGACGACTTCGGCGCCCTCTGATATTCCATCCGTCCACTGATACGGCGTCGCATACCTTGGCATGTCGCATTACACCCAGATAGGTGGAACCCGCTGCCCCTGTGATGTTAATTAGACGCCCCTTACCCAGCCAGTCATCAAACCAGAAATGACATGTCTTGCCATCCTTGATGTCTACTTTGAGAAAACCATAAACCACCTCTCTTAACTTCAAAAAGCTTCCTCAATATCCAAGGAACCCCTCATCTCATCCCTTACGTCCCAGAAAGAATTGTACTTTAGCAAGTAATGGTTTACCCAGCTAACCCATAGGGATGAGGGTTGGGTGAATAACCTCCAAATGAGTTTCAACGCAAAAAATCTGGAGGAATCCCGCAAATTCCTCACTCCCAGACCACCTTCATCCTTCGGGAAACAAATATCTTCCCAGCTAACCTTGGCTTTATGTCGATGGTTAGGGGAGCCAGACCAGAGGAACGCACTACACATGCTCTCTATCGTATCCAGACACTTAGCTGGTAGGATAAATGCTGAGCTCCAGAAGTTAACTTTACTATATGACCGATTTATTAATTGAAGCTCCAGAAGTTAATTATGCTAGATATGACCGATTTATTAATTAAAGTTTAGTTTTTTCAAGTTCAAAGAGGCTAGAAAGAGGTTTGAGAGTTTTAGAGTAAGAAACATTATATTTTTGTTGCAGCCATTTGATAGGAAGAGAGCGAATGTGTAAATTTTTATTTATATAATAGACAAAAATTCTAATTAGGTTAAATATTTTCGGTTCAGATAAATTTCTTGGAGGTCTTATGATAGAAGATTTTCATAGAAATATTCTAATAGAAGACTTCCCAAGAAGTCTTCTGAAAAGTCTTTCAAAGTCTTACTCAGATCTGAAAAAATCTGCATACAAAAACATTCAAATGCCTTCAAAACAGAGAAAAACTTCAACAATAATTTTTATGCTTAAATATAAACAAAATAGTAAATTATGTTGAATCTATAACTTCATATAATCTAACATATAATACACACAAAGTACATATCTAAAATTTATAGGTCTATTTTTGAAGGAGTAAAAGATGAAAACCATATAATGAAAAACCGGCAAAAACAAGATAAATTAGCGAGAAAGTCATAAGAAAAAAATGACAAATAGATTTAAAGTTTGGTGTTTTGAAGTTCAAAGAGATTGGAGATTTTTAGAGTGAGAAACATTATATTTTTTGTTGCAGCCATTTGATAGAAGAGAGAGAATGTGTAAATTTTCTTATATAACGAAACAAAATTTCCGATTATGTTAAATATTTTTGATTCAGAAAGTCTTCTAATAGAAGAATTTCTAAAAAGTCTTCTAAATCTCAAATTTACTATTTGTCCAAGAAGTCTCCTAACATAATGCACTAGAAGACTTCCTGGAAAATTTCTTGGGATGTATCCTAGGAAGTCATCCAAACCCTAAAATCAAATAACTAACTAAATAGCAAAAAAAACACTTCATGAAAATTTAAATCAACTTACAAAGAATTAATATAAAAAAAAAACTAAACACATATATGTCAAATTTAATTTTGTTTTAAAAAGTTAAGATTCCAAAACGTAACCCTAAAATACAAACAATATTATAACATATTTTACCAATCCATAAACCAAAGACTATCATGAGTCAATCTACATTTACTTACATGATTTGAATATAATTCAATTTTAGTTAATCTAACTTTACATCATTTAGAAATGTCTATAATTACATGATTTGGATTTTTTCCCTATCAAAATATATTTTATGAAATTTATAAATATTTTTAAGATCTGATACATGAGAAGACTTCCTAGAAGAATTAAGGAAAAATTATGGAAGACTTCTGGAAGAATTCACAGGCAGTAAGGGTGGGCATTCGGATACCTGTTCAGGTTCGAGTCGAATATTTTAGATTTTCGGCTATTACGGTATAGGGGTATAAAACCCGTTTGGGTATTTATATACTTCGGGTCGGTTTGGTTATTTGTAATTCTGGTTCGGTATTTCAAATTACTTAAAAACTCATGAATCAAAATATTTTTTAATCAAATAGTAATGTATTCGTTGTAAGATAAAATAATATAATATTATGCAAAAAAACAACAAAATAAGTTGTCAACTAATGAGGAGGGCATTAAGTACTCAAAGATGAAGAGTAATAATTCACCAAAATCACCTTAGAAAAAGACTGTATCCCAATAAAATCAAAAAGTGTGGAGAAATTAAGACGAAACCATTAAATCCACGACAGAGACTAAGTTATGTTAAGTGTGAACTATGAAAATGAATTGAATGAATTAAACTATTAGGAATTTAAGATTAATATATATATATATATATATATATATATATTCAGATATTTCGGGTATTACCCGTTTGGATATTTTATAGATCGGTATCCGGTTTGAGTTGGGTCTTTCATATCGGGTTCGAGTGCGATTTCGGGTATCAGGTAAAATGGTCAGCCCCCTCGGACGGGAAACCTAAATTCCTAAATTAATAATTAGGCGGGAAAACTAAATTCTAATAAAAATTAAGTGAAAATGATAGATTTTGTTGTGAAGTCTTCGCATCATATGTTAGAAGACTTCTTGGAAATCTTCCAAAACTCTATAATAAAATAACTAAGAAAAAACACTTCTTTAAACTTTAAAGAAACTATTCTACAGCATAGATAGTCACTAACACATATTTGTCAAGTTAAATATTTTTTTTAAAAATAAAATTTCAAAATCAAACCCTAAAAATACTAAAAATACTATAACATATGCTACCAAATCCTAACCAAAGACTATCATGACTTAATTAACATTCACTCATCTATGTTAAAAACAATTCAATTTTAGTAAATCTAAATTTACATCATTTATAAATGTTTATAATTACATGATTTCAAATTTCTCTGATATAAATATTTTTTTATAAATTTTTTAAATTATTTATAAGATCTATTGTAAGAGAAGTCTTCCATAGAATTCTTCTCAGCACGAAGATAATGGTAAAACTCAATATAATTTTTTTTGTTTGATCATAAATGATTTGTTGTAATTTCACTAGTTTTTTAGTTATTTTTGCATTTGATTGAATTTAAAATATATTTTTATATTTAAAATCAAGTTGTAAGCCATAACAAATTTCCAACAAATATTATATAATTTAGTTTTTGTAGAAAACCTGATCACAATGTTAACTATGAATTCAAGCGGTTTCGACCATAAAGTAACACGTAGATTCGTTTAGTAAAGAAGGTTGAAAATAAGGTAGAAGACCGATGAAAGGATGCAAAATATTCAAGAAACTATAAAAAACTTAGATACGTCTATGTTTTAAACCTTTACGCTTACACTGATCATCCTTTGTTGGAAACTACCACACTAGTATTATTGCTAATAAGACGATTTCAGTGAATAGTATTTCTTTTTTTTTTTTCGGAATCGTATTTCCTTGGACGAGTTTGCTTCGTTCAGGAACGATGTGTTTAAGTTTACATCGCATTTTATAGTCTTACAAAATGGGTTAACCACATGAGGTAGAACCGTCGTCCAAATATGAAATATATGTTTATTTTAGTAATTCATATTGTTATTAATTCACACTTTTAGTGGTTAATAGTTATCATGTTGCAAATACCTTTATAATTTGTGTATTCAACTTACTCATGAACCATTCTAATACCTACACAAATAATAAGCGTATTACTATTTGAAAGCCTTTAGATAACCCACAGGTTGATTAATTATAATTTTTTTCGAACAGCTTTTATAATCAACTTTCCATTGTGGCTTTTGCTCCATAACACTAATGACCAAAGAGCACACAATATTAATCAAAATACTAGTATATTAAATCATTTCTATACATATCATTAATTAATTATATGAATAATATTAAATGGAATGCGTGTGAAACTTTGAAGATTAACGGCTTATACAAGTTTCAGTAACCATGCATGCACATTTCTGTTTTTTGTTTTTTTTTGCACATTTCTTTTCAAGAACACATCATTACCGTTCACTTAAGTCTTCTAATTAGCCCCTTTTGAGATTTTCTCTAGATTTTCAAATCTTTTTCTTTGGATTTTGATCTCGTTTGTTATTGATTTGATATTAAAGCTTGATTTCAATCTTGCTTTAAACACAAATAACACACAAAAATTCCAATAGCATATTATATCTAGATACCATACATTTTTGTCATCTAGAATAGTTAATTATATATTTATATGATATTTGAATATAAGAGTTAAAATTCGAAACTGAAGTATGTGTTGATGATGAAATATATATTATCCATATACAGACAACCACAATGTTACCTTCTTTTTTGTTAACATGAACGAATATTAGATCCAGTATGTAAAAAACAAAGGGCTTTAGATATAAGTTTCTATAGTGTAGATTTAAATCTTAGACAAAATGATCAAAGAATATACATATATCCACTAGATTTAAACGAAATCATTCACTACGTTTCAGATTTTGAACTTGAGATATATTGAGAAGGGCATAGCTGAATCTAACTTAATTTTACCATAGCTAATATAGATAAACTAGTTAATTTTTATACAACATAAAAATCATTTTTAAATGACAACGACTACCCAAATATCCTTTAGTTTAATTATTAAAATAATCAATTAATACTTACTTTTTTACCAAGTTCACAGGTCGTTACTAACACCGACTATGCTTTATAGATTTGTTACTTGATCATGAAGCTCCAAGATATTCTTGCTAAACTTTGGTCAAAATTAATTATCGCCCGTGACATGATGACAATTATTTTCTTTTTTACCACCAATGACAGTTTAACCTTTTTCTTTTGTTAACCAGTGAAGTTTCACATTCAAAAATATTTGAGTTATAAATAAAAAATATAGAGATATTGTAAAACGTGAAAAATAACGTCAAAGTAAGCTGGACCGAATTGTGACGAATTCGTGTAAATGTAATTACAATGTTCAATAGGATAACCAACGCGTTTTATAGAAGATTAGTGACTATGCGGATTATTTGGGGTTTAGGCGCAGTTAAATGAGATTTAAGTGTCAACGAATTATTGATTTATTATATATTATATATATATATATATATATATATATATATATTACATTTATATGAAATATTTTAGGTTTTAAATAGAAATTAAAATTATTGTGATAAATTATCAAAATTAAACATACAAAACAAAGAAATTAATAGTTAAAAAAATTAGACAAAAACTTGTGGATCTATAATAACATTATTGGCTTAAATTAACATATTTAGACTAATTTAGTTGATTTTAACCGATTTTAATCGCTTTCAAATAGTTTAAATTGATTTGAATCATATAAAATGGTATAAATCGCACTACAAGAAACAAAGCTGTTTGCGAGGAAAAAAAACAGTCGCAATTCCTCTGCCAAATTGAACAAACTCGACCATAAAACCAACCGAAGTAGTTTTTAGTTTGAATTAAAGTTTAGAATAGATTGAAATGAACCCGAACAAGAAAAAATATTTCTCATTTTTATTTGTGTAATAATTTCTTTAAAAGCTACATATACGGAATAAAAAAACTTAAATCAATGTTTTGTATTAACTATTAAATATTTTTTTCGGAATTTTTTTTTACAAAAGTAGTCTTAAATATGACTGAAATAATTTTTTTTTAATTTTACTTTTTTTTTAATTTAAAACTTACCTCCAAAAACCACTATCCATAATTCTAAACCATAAGTGTAGAATTAGTTAATCCAAAAAAATATAAATATATATGTATATATACTTTTTAATAAAACTTATTTAATTATTTTTTCTTTAAAAATTTTTTATGATAATTTTTTTATGATTATCCTAAAATATATTTCTTAGTTATTCGCGCAAACAGTAATTAACTATATAGCCGCTACAAAATGTAGGCCAAATACATAATAAAAAAAATGAATTTTCTGTTATCCTAAAGCAAAAGACAAAAGCCCAAGGACACAATCACAGAACACTCAAAATCTTTAAAATCTTCCGAGGGAGAGACACTCTAAAGCTTTCTAAAGAACTCAAAGTTAGGTATGTTAATTAATTTATTAATTTCTTCCTAAATTATTAAAAACAACATTAAAATATATATTCGAAGATAGCTTAAAATTTTTTTATCACAAAGATAGCCTCTAAAAATCAAAATGACCAAAATGGTTTTTTTTGTCATCGATATATTTTACAAATTCATATTTAACTATGTAAATTCAACTCCATATGGATTATAAACGACGACTGCTTTCCTTGTACTATGTGCAAGAGTATTCCGTCTTAGAATTATCCTATGAAGCAAAAGACCAAAACTCAAGCATCTTTTAAAACCTTCCGAGGAGAGACATCCCAAAACTTTCTAAAGAACTCAAAATTATGTTGTTAATAATTTATTAATTTCCTCTTAAGATTATTAAAATAATATTAAAAAAATATATTCAAAGGCAACCTAATTTTTTTTTGTTACAAATATAATCTCCAAAAATTAAAATGACCAAAATGCTTCTTTTTTAGTTTTTTTTGTCATTGACTTTTTACAGATCATGTTGACTCCGTAAACCAAAGTGAAAGTTCTGCATCCATATGGATCACAAATGATGCCTGTTTTTTTGCATTATGTGCGAGACTGTTCGCCTTGGAATTAAGTGTCCTTGATATATGAATAATTTTCAAGACGTGAAAACTCTCTTCTAGTAACTTGATATCCTCCGGATAGTTTGTAAATGCTAGCAATTCATCTGGTTCGAAACCATCTTCATTTTACCAAATGGTGACCAAAATGTTTCATTAAAGTGGTAAATATAAACTTATACTCCTAGGGTTAACGAATCTAGACTTACGGTAATTGGTGAAGTTTTAGGAGTAAAGCCTAAAATTTAAAAAATAAAAGATAGATATGAAAAGTTTACAAAAAAAGATGAAAATATTTAAAATAGTTTCAAAAAGAATTTTTGAATTTCAAAAAAAATTGAAAATTTTGAAAACATATATAATTCGAAACTATCAAAACAAAAATTTATTGTTACTTTTTATTATTTATATTTTATATATCTAGGATAAAAAATCTTTTAGCTATTTAATGAAACATTTTGATCAGTTTTTTTTAGAGGGTTTTTTTGGTAACAAAAACTTAAAAAATATCTATTTAATAGAATTGAATATATAAAACTTTTTTTTTGCTTAAAAATAATCTTAAAAATTGGGAAAATTCTTGGTCTCCGTACACTCTCTGTAGCTTCTGTGGTCTGTGGACCTGAAGAAGCCAAATATAAATCCAAATTCATATTACCTTCTACACATTCCCCACTGGCCAAAATTCGAAGATCCAACTTAACCCCAAAATCTTGCTTTTTCATTTATTTGATTTCTTTGAAAAGAGAACAATCTTTTTCATCTTTATGTTTATTCTCTGTATATAAATAAGAACACTCTCTTGCTTCTCAATTCTCCAGTCTCTCCTTCTCTATTCACCAAAAAGTTTGAAGCTTTACCATTTTTGTTTCATGGGTTTTTGTTTTATTACTAAAGTATTAATTTTTTTTTATTTGGTTGGTAAATGATCAAAGAGTGGGGAGTGACACAAGAAGCAGTAAAGTCATTAGCTTTCTAATAAATAAAGAAGCACCCAACAACAACAACAACAACATGTGTCTTTGTTTCTGAGCAGAAAGATGCAAAGAGATAGCTTCTCTGTGAGTATTGAGAGTCTTCCTGATTCTCCAATGGGTTCAAGGAAGAAGAGGATCACTAAACTGTTCGATAAAATGACTGAATGGGTTACCCCTTCGCGAAGTAACTCAGAGTCACCTCGTGAGAGAAGGATCATACGTGGAGATGTCGAGCAAGAACAGTTTCAGTACGCAAGCAGTCACTGTTTGTCTTCTTATTACAGTGTCTTTGTTGTTCGCCTCGCTATAATGGTTAGTTTTGTTTGGTTTCATCTGACTTGGCATGTTTTAGTTTATGATAAGTCTTTTTATGAGAAAGGGGAAAGCTTTATAAGTTGATGTGTATGTGTATGTGTGTGTGTGTGCAGGTGATGCTAGCAATTCTAATAGGACTTTTAACCATACTAACATGGCACTTCACAAGGATTTATACAAAGCAATCTCTTCAAAACTTAGCATATGGTCTTAGATACGAGCTTCTTCAGCGTCCAATCTTAAGGATGTGGAGCGTTTTAAACACCACATCCGAGCTAACAACAGCTCAGGTCAAGCTCTCTGAATACGTCATTAGAAAATATGACAAACCAACTACTCAAGAAGAACTTGTTGAGGTTTCATTTTCTGTTTTCTAGTCCTATTCTTCATGTTCCTATGTTTTGATTTTGAGTTGCTTTATATTAATTATTCCTTTTGTTAAACTTTATAATCAGATGTATCAGGCAATGAAAGATGTGACATGGGCTCTGTTTGCTAGTGCTAAAGCTCTAAATGCCATAACCATAAACTACAGAAACGGGTTTGTCCAAGCTTTTCACAGAGATCCAGCAAGTAGCAGCACTTTCTACATCTACTCTGATCTCAAAAACTATTCCATCAGTGGGACGGGTCTTCAAGATGTTAAAATGTCAATGGGTCACGGTTGGAACAACCAGACAATACACGGGAACATGACTGCCATTTGGTACCAGCAACAGCTTGATCCAATAACAGGTGAAAAACTAGGGAAGCCTCATCAAATTCCACCGGATGATCTCATCAACATCGCAGGAATCTCACAAGTTCCTGATGGTGAAGCTTCTTGGCATGTGACTGTAAGCAAATACATGGACTCTCCGCTTCTCTCTGCGGCTTTGCCTGTCTTTGATGCTTCAAACAAGAGTATTGTGGCTGTTGTTGGGGTGACAACTGCACTTTACAGCGTGGGGCAGTTGATGAGAGAGCTTGTAGAAGTCCATGGTGGGCATATTTATCTGACATCTCAAGAAGGATACTTGCTTGCTACTTCCACAAATGGTCCTCTACTAACGAATACATCAAGAGGGCCTAAGCTGATGAAAGCCATTGATTCAAAGGAGTGGGCTATAAAGACAGGAGCTCATTGGTTAGAGAAAACTTATGGTAGTAACCTCCCTCACGTTGTTCACGCTGACAATGCAAGGCTTGGTGACCAACAGTATTACCTTGACTCATTTTATCTTAATCTCAAGAGACTTCCAATTGTAAGTTTTCTTCATCAAGAGTCTTAAGTATAGATATTAATCTCCCAGAAGTCAAATTGTTCAATCTTTTCGGTTTAACGCATTTTGCAGATAGGTGTTGTCATTATTCCCAGAAAGTTCATAATGGGAAAGGTGGATGAAAGGGCCTTCAAGACTTTGGTTATACTGATATCTGCTTCTGTCTGCATCTTCTTTATTGGATGTGTCTGCATTTTAATCCTCACAAATGGAGTTTCAAAGGAGATGAAACTAAGAGCAGAACTGATAAGGCAACTGGATGCAAGAAGAAGAGCTGAAGCTTCAAGCAACTACAAAAGCCAGTTTTTGGCAAATATGAGGTTTGTCAGATTTCCTTTGACTGTTTAACATTCTCAATGCTATATACTGAGATGAGATATTTTTGCATACAAGCCATGAGTTGAGGACACCTATGGCTGCTGTGATTGGATTGCTAGATATTCTGATATCAGATGATTGTCTTTCAAATGAGCAATATGCAACAGTCACTCAGATCAGGAAGTGCTCTACTGCACTCCTCCGGCTTCTCAACAACATACTGGACTTGAGCAAGGTCAGAACTTAGTTTCCTGAAAAGATCATGTCACTACCAGCTATAAAGTTTCTTCTGATTTATTCTTTTTCCGCACCATAGGTTGAGTCTGGAAAACTTGTTCTGGAAGAAGCTGAGTTCGATTTGGGAAGAGAACTTGAAGGACTTGTTGACATGTTTTCAGTGCAGTGTATTAACCATAATGTAGAGACTGTTCTAGACCTCTCTGGTACGACTCAGTAATTATATATTAGACTGCTAATGATGGCATTTTCACTCAAATGAAACCCGGTTTATGTTTCTCTTTCCCCAGATGACATGCCAACATTAGTCCGAGGGGATTCAGCAAGACTTGTTCAGATCTTTGCAAATCTTATAAGCAACTCTATAAAGTTTACAACAAGTAAGTTTCTTATAAGCAACAACTCTATCTTCTCTTACTCATGACAGAGATGCATTGCTAATCTTAAAAAGATGGTTACTTTGAAGCTGGCCACATTATTCTTCGTGGATGGAGCGAGAGTGTGAGTTCTCTACACGATGAGATGAGCTTATCTGTTGACAGAAAGAAACCATGGGCTCCAATGAAGACAAAGCTGGTGCATCACAGAAACCATTTGCAGAAGTCTTGTAAGAACGAGAACAAAATTGTTCTTTGGTTTGAGGTTGATGACACTGGATGTGGTATGACACTTGAGTTCCTTAACTATATACACATTATTCTCCATCTCCCAGGTACTGAAAATAACTTTATTGTAAAAATCTTGTCTGCAGGAATAGATCCAAGCAAATGGGACTCTGTGTTTGAGAGCTTTGAGCAAGCTGATCCTTCTACCACTCGGACGTAAGTGATCATGATAAAGTGCAAACAGTAAATGTATAAGCAAAACTATGTTGTTATTTGAGCCTTAAACCTCACTGGTCTTGTACAGGCACGGAGGAACTGGACTTGGACTGTGTATCGTGCGAAACTTGGTTAGTCAAGTCTGGAACTATAGAGTTTGACGTGCCAAGCAAATCATCTAAAACCTTACACTGTAACTTTACAGGTAAACAAGATGGGTGGAGATATCAAAGTAGTGCAGAAGAATGGGCGAGGGACTATAATGAGACTACACTTGATTCTGAGTATTCCTGACAACGCAGAGCAAATCTACCAGCCAGAGTTCTCCAAATACGGTCTTGTGGTACGTAAAGACATGGATTATTGTGACGTATGAATGATGGGTTAAAGCTTCTTTGTGCTGGGAACAATGTGTGATTGGTTTTGAATGGAACAGGTTTTGCTTTCAATGTCTGGAAGTACAGCAAGATCAATCCAAGCAAAGTGGTTGCGTAAACACGGCATTGCAGCAGTTGAAGCATCAGACTGGAACGTGCTGACTCAGATTATCAGAGACCTCTTCGAGACAGGAAGCCGTGAAGACAGCTTTGATTTGCAGCACACCATTGCTGAATCACTGAGAGCAGAACTTTCAAACATACAAGAAATCAAGAACCCTGTGTTTGTAGTAGTGGTGGACATTGGTGTTCTTGATCTGACTACCGATATATGGAAGGAACAGCTTAACTACCTCGACAGATTCTCGAGCAAAGCAAAGTTCGCTTGGCTGCTGAAGCATGACACCTCCAATACAGTCAAAACAGAGCTCAGACGAAAAGGGCATGTCATGATGGTTAACAAACCGTTATACAAGGCCAAAATGATTCAGATTCTTGAAGCTGTGATAAAGAACAGGAAGAGAGGCTTTTCTAATGTGGTAAGAAACAGAGGAAACAGTAGTGATGAATCTCATGACTGCTTAGAAATCGACCCAACACAGTTCGAAACTTGCAGCTCTGATGATGCTTCTGAGACACAAGGAGATAATACATCTGTGAAGGCAACTGCATTGCCCTCTCCAGTGCTTAAGAACTACCTTCTTGACATCACTAAAAGCAACGATGACTCAACAACATCTGCAAGTATGACTCAGAAGAAACAAGAAGAAGAAGACTGGAAAGATCGAAGTAACAGGTTGTATTCAGGAGTTGCATTAGATGGGAAGAATCAGAAATCTCTTGAAGGTATAAGGATCTTGCTAGCGGAAGATACACCAGTTCTTCAACGAGTAGCCACCATAATGCTAGAGAAAATGGGAGCAACTGTAACTGCAGTTTGGGATGGACAACAAGCAGTTGATGCCCTCAACTACAAGTCTATCAATGCACAAGAACACAACTTGTGTGAAGAAGAAACCAATCCTCAATCCGATATACCAAACTCATCGCCTTATGACTTGATCCTCATGGACTGCCAGGTACCAATAACACTTCACGCTTTTTGATTTCATTTATACTCTTAACACATGCAGATACATGACATTTTGTTCAAACATGGCAGATGCCAAAGATGGATGGATATGAGGCAACAAAGGCGATAAGAAGGGCAGAGATTGGCACTAAGCTTCACGTTCCAATAGTGGCATTGACGGCACATGCAATGTCTTCTGATGAAGCCAAGTGCTTGGAAGTAGGGATGGATGCTTATCTAACAAAGCCTATTGACCGAAAGCTTATGGTCTCAACCATTTTGTCACTTACAAAACCATCAACAGTTACAACTTCATTTTCTGATTGAAGTTATTGGTTGGAATCTAACAAGAGAGAGAGAGAGAGAGAGAGAGAGAGAGAGAGAGAGAGAGAGAGAGAGAGAGAGAGAGAGAGAGAGAGAGAGAGACTTTCTTAGGTTCGGGATCTTGGATTTTGTATATATGTGTTGAGGGGAAAGAGAATCAAGTTTCTGTTTTTGGGGTCATTCTTTGTATACTAAGATACCAAGAATGCTTGTTTGTACTTCAACAAATAACACTTAATACTTGTGTTTTATAAAGTGTTTCCATTGCCTTCGCTCTAATATATATGACCTGATTCCTGAAGCAAGACAAAATATTACTGCTTTGCCGTTTCAAGGTGAAGCTCATGCACTACATGTTGTTTTAAGGAGGGAAGAGGACAACAACATGGTGTTCGTTTGAAGCAAAGACAAAACATTACTGCTTTGCCGTTTCAAAGAGAAGCTCATGCACTACATGTTGTTTTATGGAGGGAAGAGGACAACATGGTGTTCGTTCGTATTTCTGCCAAGGCAAAAATAATGGCCTATACAGGTTTCGAACCTGTGACCTTCGCGTTATTAGCACGACGCTCTAACCAACTGAGCTAATAGGCCTTCTGACATATATAGTTCGATAACAGATGTAATAACAAACTATACCCTAAATATGTTTTAATACGTTTGATCATAATATATGTTGATGGAAAGCCTAATTTGGATATTCTAACTCACTAGATGAACCGTAATAATATCCTGTAATATAATCCTGTTAGGATATTAAGATGCTAGCTAGCAGTCAAATCAAGTTCATTGTTATCTAGTAATTCAGTTGGATAAAAAAATACGCACCTTTTGCATCATAGCCACGTCCTTGGAGGTAAGAATGGATGCTTGTGCCTTATCTCATTAAGACTATATTAATTACGGTGAGACGATCTATTTCCCCTACGAGAACTATTATATATCACCAAATCTCTATGAAATTATTATCACTGTCTATTTTTCCGCGAGAGTAAAGTTTGAAACCTATTTCGCTCTAAATATGTAGTTCGAATTTTTCCACAATAATTAAATTAGACGGTTTAATATCAGTTTACTATTTAAAGTTAAACCGTAAGCCACTTTAAATTGATAATTAACCAAAGAAGATCTAATTACGAATGATTTAAACCCGGTTTAAGACCCATATTCATTAATAAACAGTGATCCGGTATAAATTGGGTATGTTTTTGTAATGAATATGAATCTTAAATCGGGTATAAATTTGGTTTAAATCGTTTTAATTGGATTTTACTTGGTTAATTATCAATTTAAGTGGTTTATGGTTTAACTTTAAACAGTAAACCGATATTAAACCGTCTAATTTGATTATTGTAGAGAAATACATCTCGAACTACGTATTCAGAGGGAAATAGGTTTCGAACTTTACTCTTGCGGGAAAATAGCCAGAGGTGATAGTTTCGGAGATATTTGGTGTTATATCATAGTTCTCGTGGGAAAATAGATCGCCGACCCTATTAATTAAAAGCTGATGGTATCAAAACACCTAACTTCTTTTTCCATTTAATGTAATGTGAAAGTCAACAAGAGAAAATTTTTAGTGTGTTGTGAATTGGATTGAATACTTACGAGTGAATCTATATGAAGCTCCAATGCGCTGGATACCCATTTGATTTCAGATCAAATATTTTAAATCTTTGGATATTTCGGTTCAGGGATTTACGATTTGAGTATTTTTCATATTTTAAATTGTATTCGGTTTAGTAAACTTTAGTTTTGGATATTTTGAATTTCATGTTTGGATATTTTGGATATATCCAAACTTTGTATTGGATATTCAAAAATATATATGATGTTGACAAAAAAAAATTTTTATTACATTCAAATTATATTTATACCCTAATTTATATATTTCTACCTGAAATACTATAAATATCTATAAATTAAATTTAAAATTATTAAAACACAAATAATGTCAAAAATAGATACAACATGGTTTAAATATAAGTAACAAATATGTTTTAGGGTAACATAATATTGAATTTTGGATATGTCCAGATTGCTATAATCCATGGATATCAGATATCATCCGATCGAGTTTGGGTATCTATTCTCTTTTAACTCGACACCCATCCATTTATTTTTGTAGAGAAATTGGGTTCAAATTCAGATTTCAAATCTTAATATTATGTCCAATCCTATTTTTGGATGATCAGCCGGCTGGACATTTACTTACGACAATATACCATTTCTTTTTTGTACATAGAATAAAATTTTATACGTTAAAAATTATGCTGGGAGAAATTTATCTTTGGCTGTAAATATATACTTGTGTAGACCTATAGGTCTATAATTAGCTACAAAATCCAACATAAATCCACAATATATTTGTAACATCTAAACTGGCCACTCATGTAGGCCTTATCATCCAGCCGGCAGTCGTTGTGTTAATTTTGGGAGGTTTGAAATACTTATTTACTCACTCACATGATATTAACATTTATTTCTTGATATGTTAACCATTTTTCTACTATCAAACTCAAATACGCTTAACTCTAAAAAAATTTTTCTAGATTATATAACCTAAAATAAGTGCAATTTGATGACATAGGTAGCCAAATAAATTTTCTTAAGCATTTTAACATTCACTACCACATGTCACAAACTGGAATATTACAATATTTTTTACAATCCTAATTCATTCATATCAAATAAGATTCATAGTATAAATGTTTATTAAGATTCATAACCAATTCGTAGCTTCAGCTGATGCCAGATCTATGAAGGTTTAGTTTGTGACGCCACATTTTTAAAGTATGTACTAGGTGTAAAATGCGCTGCATTACTTTATACATGAGCTCTGTTTAATCTGAATTCGGCACATATTAGAAGTAATCACAAATTCGATGGTGATTTTTTTGAAAGACGTTTATTGATGATCAAAGAAACGATTACAAGATAACAATAATACTTTATGAGAACTTGGTCAAATCGACAAGAACAAGAAGAACTTGTATGTTTGCGAATGTCCTTCCTCGGTATTTGGCATCCTCTTTATGTACAAGTCTTATTTCCCTTTTATCTTTAAGTCAATCCTAAACTGGGACGACTTGGCCAACTTGAACTCAATTGAGCTGAATTCTGTTTATTCGCAGAACCTTTTCTGAGGGATATAATTCATCTCTAGGGTTAGGATATATTGCTAAGTTCATAGAATTGCTACGTAACCTATATAATTCTTCATTTGGATTGTTCTCAATGCTAGATTTGGATTGATATCCTGAAATCTAGATCTTAAGATAACTAGTAGACATGAGAGTGTTATTGGTTGCACGAATTAATCCTGAATGAGCTAATTATACACTCATAAAAATATTTAGTGAACTTATCAAACATGTTATTAATGCTTGTTTGAATCTGTTTGGATAATGTCGTGTTCGGTTTGGTGTTCTATTTTCTTATAAAACCCGAAACATTCCGAATTAGAAACTATTAGGATTTGGTTTGGGATTAATGCTTAACCCGACACAAACCCAAAAATCTGATTTAAATTCGAGAAACCAAAAAACATATTCAGGTTATTTGATTTTTGAACAATTTTTACTTTTAAATTATATATATATATATAAAGTAATTTCTATTATTATTTTAGATAAAATAAATTACATTTCTGATATTTGGATACATGTTAGGTTCTTGGTTCAGTTATTAGTTAATTTCGGTTTTTTGGGTTTAAGGAATTAAGAACTGTTTTGCTTTTTGTAAGTTTTTATCCAGTTTTGGTTTTCATTTTCTGGTTCGGTTTTCGGGTGTCGGATAATATGCCATGACTAATTGACATGATTGTTTTCTTTTACCTACAGAATCTGAATCACTCAGCAACCCAAATTACTTGTTAAACATAACCAAAATGTCCAATTAGAATTCCTTTTGACAAGTTTACTCACCGGTTAAGAAGATCAACTAACTAGAATCCACATCAATGTAATTTGTTTCCAAGTATTTCTACCGGACTATGTAACATCAGATTTTACTTAGAGTTCGATTGAATGATTTTATGTTGTAATGAATGAACTATTTACGCATTAAGTTCGTAAAACGAAAATATAAATCCTTTTTTTCTCAAGTCAACCTGACCTAAGTTCCTTACTGCGAAACATCAGATAGACACAACTCATATATACTAGGGTTTGACCCGCCCTACGGGCGGGATTAAACAATAAATTATTATTATATATTTAATTAAATTTTTAAATTTCACTAAGCCTTAATAAAAATATGTTATTCAGAGCTCGATAAATTAGTGAAATATTTGTTATTCTCAAATTATATTATAAATTTTAATTAAATGTTTGTTTGATCTTAATTGAAATTTAATAACAAAAACAATTATTATTTTTTACTAAATTAGTTAGATATTACTAAATTGGTTAGATATTACTAAATTGTTAAAATACAAAACATAGTTGTTTGTATGTTTATTCTTTTATGCATGTTATTTTTTTTGAGGAATGAAAGGTAATAATACTATAAAATTTCTCCACTGATCTGAAGTGCCTTAATTATATAATATAAATTTCGACTAAGCTACAATAATCTTTATAGCTGTAATAGAGGTCTCAAGGCCCACGAAAGTAAACTTTTTGAATAGGTTAGAAGGTTCTGTTATATTATTAAAAAAAGAAAGAAAGTGGTGACATTTAATAATAAAATTGCAGAAGTGGTCGAGACAAATCCAAATGAGAGGATAAATTAAATAATATTTGGTGGACTCATTTCTTTTGCGCACGGGAGCTTGATCGGAATCTCTAGGGTTATTTGGAGTCAACCCCAGTCAGATTCGTGGGCGTCCGGTGAAATCAACACAGATCCAAAAGGTTTGCGATGCATCAGTCTCCTCAAATGTTTCACCCAGATAGAGATGCAGCAGCCTCCTCCTCAAGTTCTTCTGATGGTTCCTTCGATGCCGCCAACTAACATCACCAACGAACAGATATAAAAGGTTTCAATTCTCTCTCTATCTGTTTCTGAATCGTTAATTTCTTTTATTGAGTGAATAGGGTCTTACTGTCTTGATTGAGTTAGTTAATCAATTTGTTAAATTTATTAGTCAGAAAAGAGAAATCTGAAAATGGTATTTTACTCTGATGGCTTAAACAGTTATTGATTTTATACCTTATTACTGGGGGATGTTGTTGAAGATTTCTTTGTAGACAATGTTATTCACTCCAGTCGATGAATCTTTTTCTTCTTGTAAAATGCGTAAGCCTTGAGGTGATGTTACTCTTGAGAGAGCAACGTATAGCTGGCCATGACTGAATACTGGTTTAGGCAAATATAGAATAACTGATTTCAAGCTTTGTCCTTGGCTTTTGTTTATGGTCATTGCATAGCATACTCTTATTGGAAACTGTCTTCTCTTAAGTATGAATGGGTGGTCTGAGACTATTGGAGATAGAATGATTCTTGGGAGTGAGACTCTTTTACCAACATGTGTACCTGTGACTATTTCACCTTCGATAGCTCGTTCAGCCATATGAGTCACGATTAGTCTTGTCCCATTGCATAGACCTTCTTTTTGGTTGATGTTTCTAAGCAGCATAACTGGGATGCCTACTTTTAGGACAAGCTTATGTTTCGGCAGGCCTGGAAATTCTAAGCAGTTCAAGTACTCCGGGGGATACATTGTTTTATAGTGAAGTCCAATTGTATCTGCCTTTTCTATGCTGTCGTAGCTTAAGTATTCTCTAGCTTCTCCAGGTGCTTGAGATAACATATAATTATTTATCTCATCGACTGTTTCGTTTCGGGGTGTGATTATTGCTGTTTCAGTTAAGTAGTCTATAGGTGTCTTGGAATCATTACACAACACATCTGCTGCGTCTGCGATTTGATGAAGTGTATCTCCCGTAGGCTGCATCATAAATCGTTTTTCAATAGCCACAATCTCCCCTTGGTTGTCCTTGTTGTGTATAAGTTTGTCCGCTTTTGGTGCAGTTCCATCTCCGACACTTACTAACCATTCTGCAAATTTTTTTTCTGACTGTTCTAGGCGCATGTTCTCATGTAGGACATACACAGTGCATTCATTCCACAAATAAGATTGACTTATTGATGCTAGAACTGTATCTGCTCGTGTTCCCTGTGGTATAACCGGAAGTATTTGTCTGAAATCTCCTCCTAGTAGTACAGTTATTCCCCCAAATAGTTTATTGCTTGCAGAAGGGTCTTTTGCAGATAGAATATCCCTTAGAGTTCTATCAAGGGCTTCAAACGTGTGACGATGAGACATAGGTGCTTCATCCCATATTATTAGATCAGTTTTGAGTAGCAATTCTGCAAGCATTGTACCGGGCTTTATTTCACACATCGCGTCCTCAGTTAGTTGTAAGGGTATCTTGAATCTCGAATGAGCGGTTCTCCCGCCAGGTAGCAGCAGTGCTGCAATACCCGATGAAGCGACTGGCAGTACCACTTTTTTGATAGATCTAAGCTTGGAGATGATGGTTTTGTAAAGAAATGTTTTTCCTGTTCCACCAGCACCATTGACGAAGAAAAGCTGTCCAAGGTTTTTGTATATTGAATTTAGGACTGCATCATAAGCCTTTTTCTGGTCACTGTTTAAAAGAATGTGGTTTCTTTCATGTTCTTCTTTTTCATGGTTGATGTTGTAGTGGTATTCTTGATTGAGCAAACTGTTCCCTAATTCTTTGATGATGCTCAAGTCTGGTGTAGGCATTGGCTTGAAGTCAGTGAGTGACTTTTCATGTTGATGCAAGAGTTTTTCGATCTCTAACAAAGTATATTGTGACAAATCTTCGTCGTCTAACTGAAGCATTTCAAACCTGAACTCTCTTCGTTTCTTATTAAGTATGTCTTCAGATAATAATTTCCAACAATGTTCCCACAAAGCTAATGGGTTGCTGACCTCACAATATATGAGGAGAGTGACAAACAGATGACGTAGCTGATGTGGAGTAGCCCAATTACTTGCTTGATCCATTGCTTTATGCCATTCCTTATCGTTCTCAAGTAGTCCTCTAGCATGACATGCTTCTTTCAAAGTCTCTTTCACCTCACCATTAACTTTATAAAAGTCTTCAAAGCTTGTTGCTCCACTTATGATATTAACCAAAATCCTGAGATAATATAAATCACCAGCAGAAGGGTGGATAGTAACTATTCTGCCTATTGTATCCCCCTGCTTCCTTTTATGCCATACTTTGGCTTCATTGTTCCACACATAGTATTTTGGGAATTCAACATATAACAGCTTCCTTGCCTCAGGACACTTTGCATTCATAGCCATCCATTCAGTGAACATGGTTTTCTCAATACCATATCTAGACAGGACGCGGCCAAGATCATCTGAGCGTTTGTAAGAGATGCTTTGCTGGTTTTTTAGATGAATTATTAGCTTCTGGACCGCTGGTTTGCGTTTGTGAATATGAAACGCGAATGTACGCCACATTGATTCACATGCTGATAAATATCGACAGTCTATAAACTCTCGTATTTCGTCCCTTTCGTAGACAACATGTTCTGTGTCTTTGTCATTCGTTAACGTCTCCTTTCCTTGTTCAATTAGAATAGTAGCTTTGTCCACTCCCTTTGTAATATACTTGAAAAGATATTTGATAGCGTTTGTTGTGTTGCACCACTCAACGTTTATGTGTGACTGATATTTTTTCAAGATATCGATGTTGTGAGGTATGACAAATCGATTATCTAAGCTTGTTTTCCCTTTGAGGACGAAATTGAGATCCTCTTGTCGACGACGGTAGATAATGTAACCAGATTTGTCTATGGTTGTGGAGTCAGTATACCTGCGGGGATATTTTTTGGTGCATACCTGGTTGGACATGCATGGAGATGATGGCCTATCCTTTCCACATGGCCCATGCATCATGTGTCTTTCCACAAGAGCAAACCCGACTGGTTCGGTAGTTCGGCTGAGATGATTGCATTAATATCTGAGGCCGATGGTATTTTTGGTGCATTTTCCAACCATAAGAGCATGTGTGCATGAGGCAATCCACGTTTCTGAAATTCTATTGTATATATCACTGTATGAAAAAGTAAATAGTTAGGCATGTAATATATGGGAGGGGAAGTCAAGTTATTAATGATAGATTATGTAAGAGTACCTGCAATGTAGGGATTGAAGAAAGTGCCTTTCTCGAGATCTTTAAAGAGCTGGTCGAGTTTCATTTTGAAAACACGACACTCAATGTCGGGTCTGTCATTTCCAGATATTCCACCATATCTTGTGAGATGATCTTTAATTTCTGGCCAGTTTGGGTTAGCGGTCATGGTAATAAACAAGTTAGGATTTCCATATGTTCGACAGATTGCCATTGCATCGTGATATTTTTCTATCATGTATCGTGGGCCTCCGGTGAAACTCGATGGTAATATTATCCTCTTCCCAAGTTGTTTCGCATCGGTCAGACCTTTGCCTACTGCATCGAATACATTATTGTATAGATCTGCCCTTAACTGATCCTGATTATTTCTAATCCACTGTAGTCGTTCTTGCTCAATTGTTGTGTATGCATCTACTACATATTGATGTAGGAGACGACCCCCTTTTATAATGGTCATACCTTCAGAAAGTCTAGTATGTATTTGATATGCGTAATACTCACGCACACTAATAAACGTCCTTCTTGTCTCGCCATTTTGTGTAACAGCATGGGGGATTTCTGTGTGAAATCCGTATTCTCCATATGGAAAGAGAAGCGGGTATTGCAAGCTCATAAATAGAGGGTGGTCATCCCTTATTTCTTGCAAGTGGTTTGATTGCAATTCTAGCACCACATCTCGATAGCCTACTGTTGCTGTTACGTCACCCAAAATTAACCCTGCAACTTCGCTGATTTGTGGAAGATCATATTGTCTACCTTTCCCTTTTTGACCAACCAACCTTATTGTCAAGTCTTGGCAGTCATTTGATTTGTAGCGGTCTCGCGCCTTCCGGAAAAACTTGGACAAACAGTTGTTTTCATCGAGCATGTTAGTTAAACCGATGATTATATCCTCTTCAAGGGCTTCTGATGGCTTTCTCCTTGTCATGGTTTTCATGCGGTTAGTGAGCTCGTTATCAGTATCGACAATCCACATTTGTAGGAATTGAGGTGGTTTACTGGGCATGGGGATGAGAGATCCTATACGATGGAAAAGCTGACCATGTATTCGGTAAGCTGGGGGTCCGTTTCCAGATGTGATGCTGTGATCTATATTAGCTCCCACTGAGGTGAATGCAAGCATGGAGTTGTAAACACGGATGTTGTTACGAAAGGGAGTACTATTGGCATGAAGGCTTTGCAGATAAGGAGGTGGGTCTTTTAGTGGCGGGAGTTTAACTCGTCCTTGTTGGCAGCATATCGTGTAAGTAGGCTCTCCTGTTCTAACATCAGTTCCAGAGCTTTCTGAATACCATACCAAAGCTTTGCAATATGTGCATTCCAAGATGGGATTCTCTTTTGCCATCGCCGCTGAATAATGCAGAACTGTTATTTTGATGTTACGTTATTGTTTGTGGAAGTATTGTCAAAACATACCTTTTTTTTTTTTAACTTCTGTGCGTGACAATACTTGTGTACTGGTGAATGCTTGATCTGGATATATATTTTTGTTGTAGGTGTTAGTTTTGACATATAATTCTCACTAAGCATTTTTTAATGTTAGCTGACCTTGATTTTTTGATAATCTCTTCGACAGAATTATGGCTCGTCTCATAGCTCGAGTGTTCTTGCACCTAACTGTAACATGAATGCGAGGATAGAGGTAATTTACTGGTTTGTTATGTAAATAGGTTGAGTAATGAGCTATTTTTGAGGTTAATTTTGCTTGATAATAGTAATGTTACCGTATTCAGAGCATGTTGTACATCCACCTGGTTTATCACATCTATTGTAAGTAACTTACAGTCATAATATTTTTTAAAAAAAAGAAAGGTATGTAATAAGTAACATACAGTCATAATTTTTTTTAGGCTTGGTCCTTAGCTTCTGTTGTGAAACTGCGTGGAAAGTAGAGGAACATTTGCTAATGTCTTGATCTGATACGACGATTTAGAAAGAGGTGTGTGTAAGTATATTGTACCTGTTTTGGTTTTTGAGTAAGGATTTGAACTTGTAGGGTGGTTTGGATCTGCATTCTGTGTTATTTGAGGTGTTAAATCTGTTGCTTGAATAGTTCCTTGTCTACCATGCTTTCGCCATGGTTGTGAAAGCATCACCGATTTTCGCATTGAACGTGCATTATTGTGTGAGACTGTAGGACATTTGGATTCAATAATCAGTTTTGGCCAAAATGTTTGAACACGATATTTATTAGTTTTGAGTAGCGTACCAAATTTGCCACATATGTCGCACCCACCTATGAAAGATTATTTGTATGCAAGTAAATTAGTGAATTTTAAATTACTTCAATTTCAGGTAGAAGTTTGCTGTAAACAGTTCTTACAATGATAACATGCTAGCATGGGATTTTTTGCGTGAATTGTAGATGGGTCTTCTCTGCCTCTCTTAGTCTTTGCTTCTTCAGTGCTTGGGCAATGTCGAGAGGTTTGTGCTACATGATTAGAGTTTAATATGATGTTAAAAGTGTTATAGTAAGCAATATATTGGAATGGAGATTTACCTGTAACGTCCACTAAGCCAGCTGGTGCACGCTTTCTTTTCGCAGGTTGTCGTGAAGCCATAGCAATATATTGGAATGGAGTTTTCAGCTATCCCTTCACGCACGTTTTGTCTCAGTGGATGAGTTTATACCTATCTAAACCATGCGTAGGAATGTTAATTGAATACATGTTTGATATTTGGAAATAACAGAAATGTAAATTATACATTATTTTAGAATTTATATTACCATTTCGTAATCTATATTGTAAACTTTAATAAATATTACCATTTCTAAATTTATATAGTTATTCTTATTTTCTTGCGTAGGAAGAAACATAGAATATCTATATAGTGAAACATAGAATATCTATATAGTGAAACATAGAATATATTTTCTAGCCAAGTTGTTTAGATTTGAAAAATACTTTTTTAAAAAAAATGTAAAACTATACATTATTTCAGATTTTATATAAAAAAAATATTAGTTCATAGATATAATGTGTAATGACTGGGAGTGGGCGGTTTGATTGAGTAATTTAGAAATAGCTAGCAAAGCATAAAATACTTTAAAAAATCTAATACATAATCGGGATATTATTTCTGACGTGAACAAAAATCAAAACACACTTAGCTAGAATCTTAGTTCTGATAAAAAACAAAGCATTATTGTTAAAAAACTTGGTAAGCTAAAATCAAAAAAAAAAGAAGCTCATAGATAAAATGTGTAATGACTGGCCCGTTTGATTGAGAAATTTAGAAATAGGTAGCAAAGCACAAAATAATTTTAAAAAATTTAATACATAATTGGGATCTTAGTTCTGACGTGAACAAAAAAACAAAACACACTTAGCTAGACTCTTAGTTCTGATAAAAAACAAAGCATTATTGTTGAAAAAATTGGTAAGTTAAAATCAAAAACTTCAATGTTGGGGAGCTTAGTTGAGACGTGGGCGCTTGCCATCCTTCTTCTCGTTCTGAGATACAGTTGACAACTCGACAATGGAGTTTTCCTCTGCGTTTGCGGTAACATCATCGGTTTGCAAGGTTGTTTGGACCAATGTTTGACCGTTCTGAATATCAGCATCAATAATGCGGGATACTGTAGCTGTCGTGCGAGTTGATTTGAAATTAAAGTCATTGACCTTCACTTGGAACTTGCACGTGCGCCCCACAATGTTTAGAACACATTGAGGTGTTGCAGTGCCATAATCTTCATTTGAGACGTTTTCACCAGACTACATGGTATAAACATTTGGTTAGTTAGACTGACACAAAAGCTATGTTAAACTTTTTTTCGATTGTTCTTACCTCACTCATCTCATTCATGACGTCGGGTGCCTGTCTTGCCACCAGTTTTAGTGCTTCTTTGTCGAAAATGACAAAGGTTCCTTCATTGCCACTGCTGTCGCGAACTTTAACCTCGAACCGGAATCTATACCACATACATACGATAAATCAAAATGAGTAATCAGATGGAAGCTTGATATAATGTCACCCACAATTTACGTTAGCATATGTTTTATATATTTGTTTTTAAATGAACCAACCTGATGAGCCCAGTAGTGTTTGGTTTTTTGCACTTGAAGTTAGGGCAAATGAAAGATGTTTCTGACCTTTCCAATTGCCACTTGCAGGCGGTGCAAGAGATGAAATACCAACCATATTCTTCCATGACATCAATTATTGTTGCAGTGCAAATGAAGCTAGCGACCTGGATGTTTAAATGGGTGATATGTTGTGATTTTGCATAGTTTTAGCTTTGTTATTTCATATATATTCATGCATTAATCTTACATTTATTTGCATTTAGAGTCTATTACATGTTCATTTGCATCTTGTAGGTGTTGGATGAGCTATTTGGAGCTTTGGAGGTGATTAGAACACAAAAGGAGCAAAAATAAACATCAATCGATCGATTCAAATACATGGGAAAACTGGATCGATCGATCCAAGAAAGCCGAGAGAAAACGAGAAAAGTGATCGATCGATCCGAAATCCAGATCGATCGATCGGGACATGGATCGATCGATCCATTTATATGAAAAAAATGGATCGATCGATCGGGACAGCCTGTGTCACTTTTTCATGTGCTGGACGAGTTTGGTGGATCAAATGGCCTAACTTTCTCTACCTTTTCTGAAGAGCCAAGTCTACATTTGCCTTGTAAAGGGTCAAAAGGTGTGTGCAAATGGGATAAAGTGGAAGAAACATCAATGAGTGTGTTTTATTTTAGATCTAGATCTTAACTTTGTAACATGGGGGGTGGGTTGTTCTTCACCTATAAATAGAACCCCAAACCCCATGGCAAAACACACCATCTCCTTCTCAGTCTTCTTCTGTCTAATAGAGTCTATCACTTTCATTTTAAGTCTTGTTTTGCATTCTATTTTAAGTTCTTGTTTGAAAACAATTGTTCTTAAGTGTTCTTGAAGTTTATGTTATAAAGTCTTGTTTTCTTTAGCTATTCTCTTCATCTACATTCTGATTCTTGTTTTCATATATTATATCATCTTGATTATGCTTCTATCCATCATGGGATTAAGTGTAAACAAGATGATTAGTGAGTAGTCATCCTTAGGATCAATGGGTTAGGTAGATTAATGGGTGGTTAGAAAAGAGTTAAGATGTTCTAATGGTAAAGTACTTAAATTTCTATGCTTACTAAGTGTTCTTAATGCTAGATTGATTTTGGCCATTTTAATCTAGATCCTAAGTGTTTGTAGGGCATCGAAAGTGTTTGCATAATGCTTGAAATAACTTAGTAATGCTCTAGTAAACAAAACGAACGGAAGTTGATGTTTAGATTGCTAGGTGGCTAGTAGACTAAATCTTAATGTATGTTTGAGTGAACAAAACGAACGGAAGTTGATGTTTAGTTCATAATTGCATAAGGGTTTCTACCATCGAAAGTGGATTAACCTATATTGAATGAGTTCTAGGCCTATAGAAAGATATGTTTATTTGAAGTTAGACACCTTGATTTAGAACTACCACCCTGAAATCGATTACCTAAGTACCCATTGGTTCTTCTTTGTTATATTTGTTTTAAAACTCGATTATTTCACATTGTTTCTTGCTACAACAAACCTCATTTGATTGCACTTAGATTAAGCCAAATGATCTGTATTCTTAGTGCTTAGAATCACTAGAGTTTGGATTGACACCTTAAGTACTACAACAACTTAAGGATTAAACTTATCCGACACCAAGTTTTGGCGCCGTTGCCATACTCTAGTTTTGATTTTGACATTAGGATTTGGTCATTACTTGAGACTAAGTCTTATTTTTCATTTTTAAGTTACTAATTCTCTATCTTCATCTCTCTTTGGATGACAGGTGCATGAACTTAAGAAGCAAAGGAACAACTAATCTTGCACCAAGAGTAGACAACATCAAAGCCTTAGAAAGAGAGTTGGGAAGACAGAGAAAAGAAAGAGAAAAGCAAGCCCACTTGCATAGATTGGGGCTGGAGATGGAGAGGAACCAAAACCAACCTGAAGGTGTCTATGGAGTTGATGATCATAGACAACACAACCAAGGAGTCCCTCTTGGAGCTGATCAAGGAGGACCTGGTCAAGGAGCTGCACACCTTAGGCCACAACATCAAATCCGCCAACCACAAGGCATTGGCACCTTTGATAAGCCACATATCCATGGGAGTAGCTTGGGAATTCGTGCACCAGCTGTGGGCAACAACAACTTCGAAATCAAGGCGAGCCTAATCAACATGATAGAAGGAAACAAGTACAATGGTCTGCCCTTGGAGGATCCAATAGATCACTTGCATCACTTCAACAAATATTGTGACACCACAAAGACCAATGGAGTTTCCGAAGATGCATTGAAGCTAAGACTTTTTCCATTCTCACTTGGAGGAAAGGCACACATATGGGAGAAGAACCTCCCAAGTGACTCCATTACCACTTGGGCGGAATGCACAGAAGCTTTCCTTAACAAGTTTTTCTCAAATGCAAGGACTGCCAAGTTACGGAGTGACATCACAGGATTCAAGCAGATGCATCTAGAAAGCTTTGGTGAAGCATGGGACAGATTTAGAGGGTATCAAGCACAATGCCCGCACCACGGCTTCAACAAGACCAACCTACTCAACATATTCTATAGAGGAATCTTACCTACTCATAGAAGCCGCCTAGATACTGCCAGCAATGGTCACTACTTGGGAAGAACTGAAGAAGATGCTTGGGAGCTGGTCGAGAACATGGCTCACAGTGACTCAATATACAATGATGAGTATGATAGGCACAACAGAGGAGGAGCAACTGAAGATGCTTCCACCAAGAAGGAACTAAAAGCCCTACAAGAGAAGATGGACATGCTGCTCAAGGAGAGAAACACTCATGCACAAGTCAACTATGTGGGAAACCAAGGCCAAACCCCAACTCCAATGTTGAATGAAGAAGAGGTGTGCTACATCAATGCCAATGGTGCATGGTACAAGAAAGATACAAACTTTCCTTACCAACCAAGAGACCAAGGAAACTACAGCAACAACCAGCACTACCAAAACAACTACCAGCAAAAACCAGCATACAACAATCAACAAGGAGGATATCAACAAAAGCAAACATACCCACCCGGCTTCAACAACAAAAGCAACCAGTATGCTCAAAACCAAGCCAGCTCATCACAACCACCACAACAAAACACAAGTATGGAGACAATGCTCAAGCAAATACTTGAAACTACCACTTCAACTAAGATGGAGATCAAAGATGAACTGAAGACAATGAATTCACGAATTGAAGGGACTTACAGCGAGCTCAACACCAAAATCAGGAACTTGGAGAATCAGTTCGCTTCTTTCGCCTCCACTTCACAACGTTCTATAGGATCACTCCCTGGAAAATCAGAGCAAAACCCAAAGGAGACAATGCACTCCATCACACTTCGAAGTGGAAGGCAACTACCAAGGAGAGTTCTCCTCAAGGATGATGAGAATCAAGGTGGGGAGGTCGCCATTAATGTTGATGATGAAGTGGTCATTGTAGATGAGAAGACAGATGAGGAGATAATGGAGAAAATAGTGGAAGCCAAAGGAAAAAGAAAGGTGAGAGAGGAGAAACCAGTTGAGAACAAGAATGATGCTGCCACCACCACCAAACCAACTCCATTCATGCCACCTCCTTATGAGCCAAAGTTACCCTTTCCGGGACGATTCAAGAAGCAGCTGCTCGAGAAGTACAAGGCACTCTTTGAGAAACAGATGAGTGAAGTGCAGATCACAATGCCAATCATTGATGCATTTATGCTTGTTCCTCAATATAGCAAATTCTTGAAAGATGTTGTAGCTGAGAAGAAAAAAGAAATGGAGGGCATGACGGTTCTTACTCACGAGTGCAGTGCCATCATCAAGAGATTATCCATACCAAGGAAGCTAGAAGATCCAGGCAGCTTCACCTTGCCATGTGCCATAGGTCCATTGACCTTTGAAAAATGTTTGTGTGACTTGGGAGCAAGTGTAAGCCTGATGCCTCTTTCTGTTGCAAAGAAGCTAGGTTTTACACAATACAAGAAGTGTAGGATATCATTGGTGTTGGCTGATCGCTCTGTGAAGCTCCCCGTAGGAATCTTGGAAGACCTTCCAGTCATGATTGGGGACTATGAGGTTCCTACCGATTTTGTGGTCTTGGAGATGGATGAAGAGCCTAGAGATCCCCTAATTTTTGGAAGACCATTCTTAGCTACTGCTGGAGCCATTGTGAATGTGAAAGATGGCAAGATAGCTCTTCACTTGGGGGAAGGAAACACTCTTCACTTTGACATCAAGGATGTGATGAAGAAACCCACCATTGAAGGGCAGATGTTCTATATTGATGAGATGGAAGCCCTTGCTGATGAGTACCTAGAAGAGTTAGCATTAGAAGACTCCCTACAAAATGCTCTCACCATGAACAAAGAAGCTCAGCTCATTGAAGATGGAGTGAGCTTGGAGTATCAGAAGCTTCTCAATTACCATGAAGAGTTAGTCGATGAAGGCATGTTCCTGGAACTGCCACAAACTGATCAACATGTCGCCTCGGTCGCTGTCCAAGAGGATGATTGGAGTGAACTCAAGGCTCCCAAAATCGACCTCAAGCCACTCCCTAAGGGGCTCAGGTATGCCTTTCTTGGACCCAACAACACATATCCTGTCATAGTGAGTAGTGAACTAAATGAAATTGAATTGCTTGCACTCTTGAAAGAACTTCGAAAATATAGAAAGGCAATAGGGTACTCACTAGATGATATTAAAGGGATATCACCATCATTGTGCACACATAGGATACATCTTGAAAATGAATCAATGAGTTCAATAGAGCATCAAAGAAGATTGAACCCAAATCTGAAAGAAGTTGTTAAGAAAGAGATTATCAAACTTTTGGATGCTGATGTTATATATCCTATCTCAGACAGTAATTGGGTATCCCCTGTGCATGTAGTCCCAAAGAAAGGTGGTATTACTGTGGTTAAAAATGAAAATGATGAATTAATACCCACTAGAACTGTAACAGGCCATAGGATGTGTATTGATTATAGAAAACTTAACTCAGCCTCTAGGAAGGATCATTTTCCATTGCCATTCATTGATCAAATGCTTGAGAGGCTTGCAAACCATCCATATTATTGCTTTCTTGATGGGTATTCAGGGTTCTTCCAAATCCCAATACATCCCAATGATCAAGAGAAGACAACTTTCACATGCCCCTATGGTACCTTTGCCTATCGAAGGATGCCATTTGGGTTATGTAATGCTCCAGCAACCTTTCAAAGGTGCATGATGTCTATCTTCTCAGATCTCATTGAGGATGTAGTGGAGGTTTTCATGGATGATTTCTCTGTCTACGGATCCTCTTTTTCTGCTTGTTTGTCAAATTTGTGCAGGGTCCTAGAGAGATGTGAAGATACCAACCTCGTGCTTAATTGGGAGAAGTGCCACTTCATGGTTAAAGAAGGGATTGTACTTGGGCACAAGATTTCAGAGAAAGGCATTGAAGTGGATCAGGCGAAGATAGAGGTGATGGTGAAGTTAGCTCCACCAAAAACAGTTAAAGACGTTAGAAGCTTCCTTGGCCATGCTGGTTTCTATAGAAGGTTCATCAAAGACTTCTCCAAAATAGCTAGACCACTGACCAAGCTGCTGTGCAAGGAGATCATCTTCCACTTCGATGAAGAATGCCTAGAAGCCTTTAAAAGACTGAAGGAGGAGCTCATTAGTGCCCCAATAGTTCAACCACCAGATTGGAGTCTACCCTTTGAGGTCATGTGCGACGCTAGTGACTTTGCTGTGGGGGCAGTCTTGGGGCAGAAGAAAGATAGGAAGACACATGTGATCTACTATGCTAGTAGAACACTTGATGATGCCCAAACGAAGTATGCCACAACTGAGAAGGAGCTGTTGGCAATTGTCTATGCCTTCGAGAAGTTCAGGAGCTACCTGGTGGGGTCTAAGGTCATTGTCTACACTGACCATGCTGCACTACGACACCTACTTGCCAAGAAAGACGCCAAGCCAAGGCTGCTGAGATGGATATTGTTACTACAAGAGTTTGATCTCGAAATCAAGGACAAACCAGGAGTGGAGAATGGTGTAGCTGATCACCTTTCAAGATTAAGAGTGGAGTGTGGGATTCCTATTGATGAGGGACTTCCTGAAGAACAAATTATGGCTATAGGAGCAGTGGTCACAGCCTGTGAGACTGGAAAGAAGCTTGAAGAAATGAAGGCAATTGATGAGACAGGCCCATGGTATGCCGATCTAGTGAACTACTTGGCATGTGGAAGGGAACCATTGAACCTGACGGGCTATGCACGAAAGAAGTTTTTCAAAGATGTCAAGAGATACTACTGGGACGAGCCTTACCTCTACACTCTTTGCAAGGATCAGATCTATAGAAGAGTAATAGCTGAAGAGGAGGTGGAAGGAATCCTCACACACTGCCATGGATCATCCTATGGAGGCCACTTTGCAACCTTCAAGACTGTCTCCAAGGTGCTACAAGCAGGATTTTGGTGGCCCCATATGTTCAAAGACACACAAGAGTTTGTGTCAAGGTGTGACCCATGCCAAAGGAGAGGGAACATAACCAAGAGAAATGAGATGCCTCAAAATCCTATTTTGGAAGTGGAAGTGTTCGATGTGTGGGGCATTGACTTCATGGGACCATTTCCATCATCATATGGTAATGAATACATCCTTGTTGCTGTGGATTATGTGTCCAAATGGGTGGAAGCTATAGCCAGCCCAACCAATGATGCCAAGGTTGTCCTCAAGATGTTCAAAACCATTATCTTCCCAAGATTTGGAGTCCCGAGAGTCGTAATCAGTGATGGAGGCACCCACTTCATCAACAAACTTTTTGACAACCTTCTCAAGAAGAATGGTGTAAAGCACAAGGTGGCAACTGCCTATCATCCCCAAACAAGTGGCCAAGTTGAGATTTCCAACAGGGAGATCAAGTCCATTCTGGAGAAGACTGTGGGGATAACAAGGAAGGATTGGTCTAGCAAGCTTGATGATGCACTTTGGGCCTATAGGACTGCTTACAAGACACCCTTGGGGACCACTCCCTTCAATCTTGTCTATGGGAAAGCTTGTCATTTGCCAGTGGAGCTTGAGTACAAGGCATTATGGGCTGTTAAGATGCTGAACTTCGACATCAAAAGCGCCAAAGAGAAAAGACTTTTCCAACTCCATGAGCTTGATGAGATTCGACTTGATGCCTTTGAGAACTCGAGGATTTACAAAGAAAAGACCAAGGCATTCCATGACAAGAAGATACTGAAGAGGGAGTTCAACATTGGAGATCAAGTGTTGCTCTTCAACTCTAGATTGAAGCTGTTCCCTGGAAAACTTAAGTCAAGATGGTCTGGCCCTTTCAAGATCAAAGAAGTGAGGCCATATGGAGCAATTGTGCTTTGGAACAAGACTGGTGGAGACTTTACAGTGAATGGACAAAGAGTCAAGCTGTACATGGCGGCCACACCAGAGGAGGGAGGAACTTCAATTCCACTTTCCGATCCTAAACCAGCCTGATCCAAAGAAAAAGGAAGTCAAGCTAGAGACTTAAAACAAGCTCACTTGGGAGGAACTCCCATGTCTATCCCTATATATATATTTGTTTTATTTGTGTGGTTTTCTTTTGTGTGTTTAATAAGTGTGTTTGATATTTATTTTTAGATGACTCTCCATATCAAGGAAGAAGGATGTCCACTAAATCAAAGAAGAAAGCTACCATCCACCAAAGCAACAAATGTTAGAATTATCCAGCTCCTTCCAGCAACTCCAATTAGCTAAGTGTCTCTCCAACTATTGTAAATATATAGCTTTCATGTTTATTTCTTCTAGTCCTCTTCTTTCACATTGCTCTCACACAAGAGACTGTGTGAAGTAAGTGTGGGGGGAGAGTTTACCTATTCATTAACTATTTCCATAAAAAAAAAAAAAAACACATAAAAATTAAAAAATTAAAAAAAAAAAATATATATATATATATTTGCATTTAGATTGCATTCATGCATTGGGAGCTTACCTTACGAGGAATACAAACCTTGAAACTCTTCTTGAAACTTGTTTTTGTGTGAGATTTGACATTCTTCTTGAAACCAACTCCAAATGAACTTAAAGCTAAATGAACTTAATCTTTCTTGCTTATGGGTACTTGTATACTTGATCATGGATCATAAACATTTGGGTTTGATTTTATCCTTCTACCATTCTTAGACAACCCAAATGGCACCTCCTCACCCTTAAAACCCTTACCATTCTTTGAAGCCTAATCATATTTGTTGAGTGAGGTCTCTTTTGATAGCTTGTCATGTGCAAAAACTTGAGAGTATTAGAGGCGACATTGGTTGTTCTTATGTTGGGCTAGCTATAAAAACCTCTTGAGAGCTAGCAATTAGGTTGGGAAGTTTGGTATTGTTTTACAAAAATCTATCTTGGGTATAAAAGGGGTATGATAAGTGAAAGAGATGAACCAAAAGAGAGAAAAGAAAAGAATGAACAAAAGAAAAAGAAAATCAGTCTCTAGTTGGTTCAAAAGAAAAAGATAAGAAAGAGTTCACTGGATGAGTAAAGAGAGTAATCTTAACATCTTTGGGATGAATTAATTTCGAAAATTAACACCAAGAAAAAAAGGGTAGAGTTGAAGATCATCTAGGAAAAAGGGAAGAATAAGAACAATCAATGTATGCATAAGTTGTCTCTTTTCTTAGATTGATTTTGCATAATGATCATGCTCCTACTTTTGAGTGTAAGCCACTAAAAAGAAATGTGTTTGAACCCCTCTTACATGCTCATTAAACCATTTCACTTACCAAGCCAAATGATCGAGATCAAGTTTCCATTTGCAAGAATTCACCTTGTTAGCTTATGCTTAATTGAATGTGAGAGTTGGTTGTGAAGTAATGTCGATTGAGGATCCGTAAACTTGTGTAAAGCTATGAGTTCAGGAAATGTATACCTCGGTTCTTAGCTCCCATTTTCATTATCTCTCCCTTTGATCTTAATTAAAATTACTTGAGGACAAGTAAAGGACTAGTGTGGGGGAGTTGATATGTTGTGATTTTGCATAGTTTTAGCTTTGTTATTTCATATATATTCATGCATTAATCTTACATTTATTTGCATTTAGAGTCTATTACATGTTCATTTGCATCTTGTAGGTGTTGGATGAGCTATTTGGAGCTTTGGAGGTGATTAGAACACAAAAGGAGCAAAAATAAACATCAATCGATCGATTCAAATACATGGGAAAACTGGATCGATCGATCCAAGAAAGCCGAGAGAAAACGAGAAAAGTGATCGATCGATCCGAAATCCAGATCGATCGATCGGGACATGGATCGATCGATCCATTTATATGAAAAAAATGGATCGATCGATCGGGACAGCCTGTGTCACTTTTTCATGTGCTGGACGAGTTTGGTGGATCAAATGGCCTAACTTTCTCTACCTTTTCTGAAGAGCCAAGTCTACATTTGCCTTGTAAAGGGTCAAAAGGTGTGTGCAAATGGGATAAAGTGGAAGAAACATCAATGAGTGTGTTTTATTTTAGATCTAGATCTTAACTTTGTAACATGGGGGGTGGGTTGTTCTTCACCTATAAATAGAACCCCAAACCCCATGGCAAAACACACCATCTCCTTCTCAGTTTTCTTCTGTCTAATAGAGTCTATCACTTTCATTTTAAGTCTTGTTTTGCATTCTATTTTAAGTTCTTGTTTGAAAACAATTGTTCTTAAGTGTTCTTGAAGTTTATGATATAAAGTCTTGTTTTCTTTAGCTATTCTCTTCATCTACATTCTGATTCTTGTTTTCATATATTATATCATCTTGATTATGCTTCTATCCATCATGGGATTAAGTGTAAACAAGATGATTAGTGAGTAGTCATCCTTAGGATCAATGGGTTAGGTAGATTAATGGGTGGTTAGAAAAGAGTTAAGATGTTCTAATGGTAAAGTACTTAAATTTCTATGCTTACTAAGTGTTCTTAATGCTAGATTGATTTTGGCCATTTTAATCTAGATCCTAAGTGTTTGCAGGGCATCGAAAGTGTTTGCATAATGCTTGAAATAACTTAGTAATGCTCTAGTAAACAAAACGAACGGAAGTTGATGTTTAGATTGCTAGGTGGCTAGTAGACTAAATCTTAATGTATGTTTGAGTGAACAAAACGAACGGAAGTTGATGTTTAGTTCATAATTGCATAAGGGTTTCTACCATCGAAAGTGGATTAACCTATATTGAATGAGTTCTAGGCCTATAGAAAGATATGTTTATTTGAAGTTAGACACCTTGATTTAGAACTACCACCCTGAAATCGATTACCTAAGTACCCATTGGTTCTTCTTTGTTATATTTGTTTTAAAACTCGATTATTTCACATTGTTTCTTGCTACAACAAACCTCATTTGATTGCACTTAGATTAAGCCAAATGATCTGTATTCTTAGTGCTTAGAATCACTAGAGTTTGGATTGACACCTTAAGTACTACAACAACTTAAGGATTAAACTTATCCGACACCAATGGGTGTAAATACTAAAAACAAAAATAAAAAAAATGTAAATTTTTGTAAGGAAGGCCAGACCTGTGGTGACTCATTTTCTAAGAATTTTTGAATTTCGTTCAATGTCACTGTCTCCACTTTAGTAACTGCAGCGGAGGAGCTATTGACAGTTGGTGGGGTTTCTCCATGAGCCTTAAACCTAGATCGAACATGTTTCAATATGAGACATGATAGCTTTGCAGTAAGAGAAGGGTTGTTCACAACTACCTTGATAATAATTTTTCTGTCTCAATGATGTCTGAGTCAAAGAAGAGGCGTGTTGAGGGTGTGGAGCTTAAGGTTACAACACCTGAGAAGTGGACAGTAATTGATATTGGTAGTGATACACACATGACCTTAAATTAATATATGACTACATGAAACAAAAAGATGAAAAAGACAAACCTCCAAGTGTTTTTGAATTTAGAGTGGTGAGCAAGATTACTGATGGTTTTGTCTCGCTATCATTCCACCTACTTCGGAAAGCAGCAGCGATTTTGTCCCACAGATAAACACGAGCTGTCTCACCGCTGTTTAAATAAAGATTAGTAAGGTACTAAACACCAAATCTCTTAGACGCTTAAATAAATACGTTTGGTAGGTCTTACTCTTCAAGTTGGACATGCAAGAAGACCATATCCTTTGATCTTTCACCCGCAGGTTCTGGGGCAGTAGCCATGGGTGTCTGAGTGTCTAGGTTGTTCCCATTGATGACTCGCAAAAAACCAATGATATCTGTGTTTGACGTAAAAAGTGTAAAAAGTGCTAAAATCAATCTGGTCTAGATAATAATTAGAATCAAAAGATTTATAATGTTTAGAGAAAAAGTGCTTACCGAAAAGATCTGTGTGTTTATAATAATTAGAATCAAAAGATTTATAATGTTTAGAGAAAAAGTGCTTACCGAAAAGATCTGTGTGTTTATCGACAATGTCGGTGAACACTTGGAGATCTCGTATACGAAAGTGCTGAGAATCAATCTGGTAGTCCCCTTCATGAACAGGGGCGAAGGTTGTCTTGTTGGTGAAGCTTATCCCCTGCTTATGCGGTGAGACTCTGTAAACTGATTTGGAAGGTCTGAGGCTGAACCTGTTGAGCTTGTAAATTGTGTTGGGTTTCAGTTCATCTTTGAAGCGGGGAAGGAAGTGTGTGGAGATAAACCCATGAATGGTAGTTGACTGTGGTAAGTGGTTTCATTACGTAAGAGTTAGTAATGAATCTATACTAATGGGTTTTACAGCAACCCATTATAATTTTGCATCAGACACGTTAATTTGAGAGAATAAGAGAATACCTTTGAGTCTATTAAAAGCAACTCAACTCCCATAAGTATGTTCCCTTTTCTGAAGTTTCGGGCTTCCCAGTAATGAATGAGCCTCACCAAAACTTCCTTGTTACAGAAATCTCCTTCGAGGTTGTCAAAAGTTTTTGCGACATCAACGGTTGATGGTGGAGCCATTGTCTTTTCTTTGTAGTTTTTTAATGGGTGTGAAGTTGAGGTTGGTGATATAATAGGTTTTATAGCAATGTGTGTGATGCAAAATTATATATTTTCCTAAATAAATTTTAGATTTCCCTTTTATTGTTTAATGTAATATTTTCATTTTTTTAGATTTCCCTTTTATTATTTAATGTAATATTTTCATTTTTTTTTTAAATTGTTAATGTCGTGCCTGATGCAAAATTATATATTTTCCTAAACTATATATTTTCCTTTTATTTTTTAATATAGTATTTTCATTTTTCAAAATTGTTAATGTCCGTTTATTACAAATCTGAACAATTTCTATTTTTTCGTTAAAGATAAAAAAGTAGGAAAATATGCCACGTGTCTTTCAAAGAAGCTACATTTTTTTTGCTGATGTGGATGTTCTCTGGAGCCTCAAAAGGTTGAGACGTGGGCGCTTGCCATCCTTCTTCTCGTTCTGAGATACAGTTGACAACTCGACAATGGAGTTTTCCTCTGCGTTTGCGGTAACATCATCGGTTTGCAAGGTTGTTTGGACCAATGTTTGACCGTTCTGAATATCAGCATCAATAATGCGGGATACTGTAGCTGTCGTGCGAGTTGATTTGAAATTAAAGTCATTGACCTTCACTTGGAACTTGCACGTGCGCCCCACAATGTTTAGAACACATTGAGGTGTTGCAGTGCCATAATCTTCATTTGAGACGTTTTCACCAGACTACATGGTATAAACATTTGGTTAGTTAGACTGACACAAAAGCTATGTTAAACTTTTTTTCGATTGTTCTTACCTCACTCATCTCATTCATGACGTCGGGTGCCTGTCTTGCCACCAGTTTTAGTGCTTCTTTGTCGAAAATGACAAAGGTTCCTTCATTGCCACTGCTGTCGCGAACTTTAACCTCGAACCGGAATCTATACCACATACATACGATAAATCAAAATGAGTAATCAGATGGAAGCTTGATATAATGTCACCCACAATTTACGTTAGCATATGTTTTATATATTTGTTTTTAAATGAACCAACCTGATGAGCCCAGTAGTGTTTGGTTTTTTGCACTTGAAGTTAGGGCAAATGAAAGATGTTTCTGACCTTTCCAATTGCCACTTGCAGGCGGTGCAAGAGATGAAATACCAACCATATTCTTCCATGACATCAATTATTGTTGCAGTGCAAATGAAGCTAGCGACCTGGATGTTTAAATGGGTGTAAATACTAAAAACAAAAATAAAAAAAATGTAAATTTTTGTAAGGAAGGCCAGACCTGTGGTGACTCATTTTCTAAGAATTTTTGAATTTCGTTCAATGTCACTGTCTCCACTTTAGTAACTGCAGCGGAGGAGCTATTGACAGTTGGTGGGGTTTCTCCATGAGCCTTAAACCTAGATCGAACATGTTTCAATATGAGACATGATAGCTTTGCAGTAAGAGAAGGGTTGTTCACAACTACCTTGATAATAATTTTTCTGTCTCAATGATGTCTGAGTCAAAGAAGAGGCGTGTTGAGGGTGTGGAGCTTAAGGTTACAACACCTGAGAAGTGGACAGTAATTGATATTGGTAGTGATACACACATGACCTTAAATTAATATATGACTACATGAAACAAAAAGATGAAAAAGACAAACCTCCAAGTGTTTTTGAATTTAGAGTGGTGAGCAAGATTACTGATGGTTTTGTCTCGCTATCATTCCACCTACTTCGGAAAGCAGCAGCGATTTTGTCCCACAGATAAACACGAGCTGTCTCACCGCTGTTTAAATAAAGATTAGTAAGGTACTAAACACCAAATCTCTTAGACGCTTAAATAAATACGTTTGGTAGGTCTTACTCTTCAAGTTGGACATGCAAGAAGACCATATCCTTTGATCTTTCACCCGCAGGTTCTGGGGCAGTAGCCATGGGTGTCTGAGTGTCTAGGTTGTTCCCATTGATGACTCGCAAAAAACCAATGATATCTGTGTTTGACGTAAAAAGTGTAAAAAGTGCTAAAATCAATCTGGTCTAGATAATAATTAGAATCAAAAGATTTATAATGTTTAGAGAAAAAGTGCTTACCGAAAAGATCTGTGTGTTTATAATAATTAGAATCAAAAGATTTATAATGTTTAGAGAAAAAGTGCTTACCGAAAAGATCTGTATGTTTATCGACAATGTCGGTGAACACTTGGAGATCTCGTATACGAAAGTGCTGAGAATCAATCTGGTAGTCCCCTTCATGAACAGGGGCGAAGGTTGTCTTGTTGGTGAAGCTTATCCCCTGCTTATGCGGTGAGACTCTGTAAACTGATTTGGAAGGTCTGAGGCTGAACCTGTTGAGCTTGTAAATTGTGTTGGGTTTCAGTTCATCTTTGAAGCGGGGAAGGAAGTGTGTGGAGATAAACCCATGAATGGTAGTTGACTGTGGTAAGTGGTTTCATTACGTAAGAGTTAGTAATGAATCTATACTAATGGGTTTTACAGCAACCCATTATAATTTTGCATCAGACACGTTAATTTGAGAGAATAAGAGAATACCTTTGAGTCTATTAAAAGCAACTCAACTCCCATAAGTATGTTCCCTTTTCTGAAGTTTCGGGCTTCCCAGTAATGAATGAGCCTCACCAAAACTTCCTTGTTACAGAAATCTCCTTCGAGGTTGTCAAAAGTTTTTGCGACATCAACGGTTGATGGTGGAGCCATTGTCTTTTCTTTGTAGTTTTTTTAATGGGTGTGAAGTTGAGGTTGGTGATATAATAGGTTTTATAGCAATGTGTGTGATGCAAAATTATATATTTTCCTAAATAAATTTTAGATTTCCCTTTTATTGTTTAATGTAATATTTTCATTTTTTTAGATTTCCCTTTTATTATTTAATGTAATATTTTCATTTTTTTTTAAATTGTTAATGTCGTGCCTGATGCAAAATTATATATTTTCCTAAACTATATATTTTCCTTTTATTTTTTAATATAGTATTTTCATTTTTCAAAATTGTTAATGTCCGTTTATTACAAATCTGAACAATTTCTATTTTTTCGTTAAAGATAAAAAAGTAGGAAAATATGCCACGTGTCTTTCAAAGAAGCTACATTTTTTTTTGCTGATGTGGATGTTCTCTGGAGCCTCAAAAGGTTGAGACGTGGGCGCTTGCCATCCTTCTTCTCGTTCTGAGATACAGTTGACAACTCGACAATGGAGTTTTCCTCTGCGTTTGCGGTAACATCATCGGTTTGCAAGGTTGTTTGGACCAATGTTTGACCGTTCTGAATATCAGCATCAATAATGCGGGATACTGTAGCTGTCGTGCGAGTTGATTTGAAATTAAAGTCATTGACCTTCACTTGGAACTTGCACGTGCGCCCCACAATGTTTAGAAAACGTTGAGGTGTTGCAGTGCCATAATCTTCATTTGAGACGTTTTCACCAGACTACATGGTATAAACATTTGGTTAGTTAGACTGACACAAAAGCTATGTTAAACTTTTTTTCGATTGTTCTTACCTCACTCATCTCATTCATGACGTCGGGTGCCTGTCTTGCCACCAGTTTTAGTGCTTCTTTGTCGAAAATGACAAAGGTTCCTTCATTGCCACTGCTGTCGCGAACTTTAACCTCGAACCGGAATCTATACCACATACATACGATAAATCAAAATGAGTAATCAGATGGAAGCTTGATATAATGTCACCCACAATTTACGTTAGCATATGTTTTATATATTTGTTTTTAAATGAACCAACCTGATGAGCCCAGTAGTGTTTGGTTTTTTGCACTTGAAGTTAGGGCAAATGAAAGATGTTTCTGACCTTTCCAATTGCCACTTGCAGGCGGTGCAAGAGATGAAATACCAACCATATTCTTCCATGACATCAATTATTGTTGCAGTGCAAATGAAGCTAGCGACCTGGATGTTTAAATGGGTGTAAATACTAAAAACAAAAATAAAAAAAATGTAAATTTTTGTAAGGAAGGCCAGACCTGTGGTGACTCATTTTCTAAGAATTTTTGAATTTCGTTCAATGTCACTGTCTCCACTTTAGTAACTGCAGCGGAGGAGCTATTGACAGTTGGTGGGGTTTCTCCATGAGCCTTAAACCTAGATCGAACATGTTTCAATATGAGACATGATAGCTTTGCAGTAAGAGAAGGGTTGTTCACAACTACCTTGATAATAATTTTTCTGTCTCAATGATGTCTGAGTCAAAGAAGAGGCGTGTTGAGGGTGTGGAGCTTAAGGTTACAACACCTGAGAAGTGGACAGTAATTGATATTGGTAGTGATACACACATGACCTTAAATTAATATATGACTACATGAAACAAAAAGATGAAAAAGACAAACCTCCAAGTGTTTTTGAATTTAGAGTGGTGAGCAAGATTACTGATGGTTTTGTCTCGCTATCATTCCACCTACTTCGGAAAGCAGCAGCGATTTTGTCCCACAGATAAACACGAGCTGTCTCACCGCTGTTTAAATAAAGATTAGTAAGGTACTAAACACCAAATCTCTTAGACGCTTAAATAAATACGTTTGGTAGGTCTTACTCTTCAAGTTGGACATGCAAGAAGACCATATCCTTTGATCTTTCACCCGCAGGTTCTGGGGCAGTAGCCATGGGTGTCTGAGTGTCTAGGTTGTTCCCATTGATGACTCGCAAAAAACCAATGATATCTGTGTTTGACGTAAAAAGTGTAAAAAGTGCTAAAATCAATCTGGTCTAGATAATAATTAGAATCAAAAGATTTATAATGTTTAGAGAAAAAGTGCTTACCGAAAAGATCTGTGTGTTTATAATAATTAGAATCAAAAGATTTATAATGTTTAGAGAAAAAGTGCTTACCGAAAAGATCTGTGTGTTTATCGACAATGTCGGTGAACACTTGGAGATCTCGTATACGAAAGTGCTGAGAATCAATCTGGTAGTCCCCTTCATGAACAGGGGCGAAGGTTGTCTTGTTGGTGAAGCTTATCCCCTGCTTATGCGGTGAGACTCTGTAAACTGATTTGGAAGGTCTGAGGCTGAACCTGTTGAGCTTGTAAATTGTGTTGGGTTTCAGTTCATCTTTGAAGCGGGGAAGGAAGTGTGTGGAGATAAACCCATGAATGGTAGTTGACTGTGGTAAGTGGTTTCATTACGTAAGAGTTAGTAATGAATCTATACTAATGGGTTTTACAGCAACCCATTATAATTTTGCATCAGACACGTTAATTTGAGAGAATAAGAGAATACCTTTGAGTCTATTAAAAGCAACTCAACTCCCATAAGTATGTTCCCTTTTCTGAAGTTTCGGGCTTCCCAGTAATGAATGAGCCTCACCAAAACTTCCTTGTTACAGAAATCTCCTTCGAGGTTGTCAAAAGTTTTTGCGACATCAACGGTTGATGGTGGAGCCATTGTCTTTTCTTTGTAGTTTTTTTAATGGGTGTGAAGTTGAGGTTGGTGATATAATAGGTTTTATAGCAATGTGTGTGATGCAAAATTATATATTTTCCTAAATAAATTTTAGATTTCCCTTTTATTGTTTAATGTAATATTTTCATTTTTTTAGATTTCCCTTTTATTATTTAATGTAATATTTTCATTTTTTTTTAAATTGTTAATGTCGTGCCTGATGCAAAATTATATATTTTCCTAAACTATATATTTTCCTTTTATTTTTTAATATAGTATTTTCATTTTTCAAAATTGTTAATGTCCGTTTATTACAAATCTGAACAATTTCTATTTTTTCGTTAAAGATAAAAAAGTAGGAAAATATGCCACGTGTCTTTCAAAGAAGCTACATTTTTTTTGCTGATGTGGATGTTCTCTGGAGCCTCAAAAGGTCCCTTTTATTAGTATAGATTAAGCATGTTTATATACAAGAAGGTAATATTCTATAACAATGAATATCCATATTTAGGCCTATTTTCAGTCGACTAATTAAGCATGTTTAAGGCCCATCAAATGCCTCGTTAGGGTTTAATACACTATTAACGTTAATACAATAAGGAATAGTGGAATACACGACCAAGTTGAGCAAATGCAGAGATTAGTCGCTGCCCATGACAGAACCCTAAAAATAATACTACACGAAAATTATGATGAGTTAAACTGTATTTTGATTTTGAAACTGAATTAAACTATTCGTTAGGGAAAATAATAAAAAGAACAAAACATTCCACGCTTTTGTCTCTTAATCTTTCCTTAAGTCACCTGATAACAACATCCTCAAAATAATACTCCCTCCGTTTTATTTTAGTTCTCGTTTTATGTTTTTGTACATAAATTAAGGAAACATTCAATTTTATATATTCTCAAAATAAAAACATTATTACCAATACACCTAATCACATTTCAACAAATAGAAAAATAGAATGATATACAAAATCATTAAATTTTGCATTGAAATTATAAAACGACACTTATTTTAAAACGAAAATTTTACTCTACAACGACAAATAATTTGAAACGGAGGTAGTATTATCTTACAACTCACGAATCCCTTCTTAATGATTGTATTAATAATAAACTAGATAAAAATAAATGATCATTCATATGCTTTAAGGTCTTTCAGTGCCAGCTATTTCTAGGCTTAGTTTCATTTCGGATACGTTTGGGTCATTTCTCTACGAAAATCCAGGACAATGGTCGATGTATCTAGTTCTGAGAGAAGTCATGATCATTCAAGAAGCCCCACACAGTCGAAGATGAAGAAGGGAAAAATCGAAGAGAAGGCAAAGACCGTACCATTCTACAAACTGTTTTCTTTCTCAGACTCTACCGATGTGTTGTTGATGATCGTTGGTTCGGTCGGAGCTATCGGAAACGGTCTTGGTTTTCCGTTGATGACATTATTGTTTGGTGATCTTATTGATACGGTTGGTCGAAACCTATTTACAAACGACATTGTTGAGTTAATCTCCAAGGTTAGATATAGATGCAGAAACGAAACAATCTTTCAAGTTTACTTGGTTATGTTTACTTTTTTTTTTTTTTTTTTGGTTTTAGATTTGTTTGAAATTTGTTTACCTTGGACTTGGGACGTTTGTAGCAGCCTTTCTTCGTAAGTAATACTCTCTCTGATTTAATTTTACATGTCGTTTAATACCATGTAAACATTTTCAATGTAAAATTTGACATAGATACATAAACTTAACCTCAAATGATAATTAATAAAAGTAAGAAAATAATACTCCTTCGATTTGTTTCATTTTATTTGTCGTTTTAGATTTGTGCATACAGATTAAAAAAACATTTAAATTTGTATATTTTTGAAATAAAAAGATCATTACCTGTAAACTTAACCACATTTCAACCAATTAAAATATATATATAATAAATTTTGCATTGAAACGACAAATAAATTGAACTTATTCTGATTTTTTTTTTACACCGACAACTAAATTGAAACGAAAAAGTATAGATCATGTGCTATTAATTAACTTATCTAAAATATAACAAAACACAACTACTATATACAAAAAATATTTTTTTTATGTTTCCATGTGTTCTAGAGGTGTCTTGTTGGGTGATTACGGGAGAAAGACAAGCTGCAAGGATAAGGAGTTTATATCTGAAGACAATTCTAAGACAAGACATTGTATTCTTCGATGTCGAAACAAACACAGGGGAAGTTGTTGGTCGTATGTCAGGTGATACTGTTCTTATACTAGATGCTATGGGTGAGAAGGTAAACAAACGACAAATACCCCCAAAAATAGGTGTTATTGCAAAAATAGATTGAAATATATGAAGTGATGTGAAATATTTTTCTCAGGTTGGGACGTTTATACAGTTGCTTGCAACATTCTTGGGTGGATATGCTTTAGCGTTTGTGAAAGGATGGTTACTTACACTTGTTATGTTAACCTCAATTCCTCTTCTAGCTATGGCTGGTGCAGCTACGTCGATTATTTCCGCTATATCTTCTTCTCAACAACAAGCTGCTTATGCCAAAGCATCAACTATTGTTGAACAAACTTGCGGATCTATTCGAACCGTAACAATACTTCCTTTCCCTCCTTTACTTGTTGACTTATCATAAAAATATATAAAAGATTGAAACATACACAATGTTATTGCATGATTCCTCGAGGTTGCTTCATTCACAGGAGAGAAGCAGGCAACAAGTAGCTACAAAGAGTTGATAAACTCGGCCTATAAATCGAGTGTCAAGCAAGGTTTCTCCACGGGTTTAGGGTTTGGAGTAATGTTCTTGGTGTTCTTTTCTAGCTATGCTTTGGCTATATGGTTTGGTGGAGAGATGATACTCAGAAAAGGGTATACAGGTGGTGCAGTGATTAATGTAATGATCATTGTGGTCGCGAGTTCGATGTGAGTAAAACTTATCTTCCTTAGTCTCAAGACAGTTAAAACAATTAGAATTGTAAATTCGAATGTCGATGTTAATTCGTCATAATTTTTACGACCAATTAACATCGAAGAAGATATATTGACAACGTCCCACTTCCGAATTAAGTAACATCCCACATCGGAAGCACGAAAAGATTTAAGTAATATATAAGCGAGACAACCTATTCACTTATCACCAATTGGTTTTGAATTGAAAACTAATCTAACTTCATTTTTTGTGTTTTTTTGTTGGATAGGTCTTTAGGGAGAGCAGCGCCCTGTCTAACCTCATTTGCAGCTGGTCAAGCTGCAGCTTATAAAATGTTTGAAACGATAAAAAGAAAGCCGGTGATTGATTGTTTTGACCTAACCGGGAAGGTTTTAGAAGATATACAAGGCAAGATAGAGCTGAGAGATGTGTGTTTTAGTTACCCTGCAAGGCCTAGAGAAGAGGTCTTTGGTGGATTCTCTCTGATGATCCCAAGTGGCACAACCGCTGCTTTGGTAGGAGAAAGCGGGAGCGGTAAATCAACTGTGATAAGTTTAATAGAAAGGTTCTATGATCCGAGTTCCGGTCAAGTGCTTATTGATGGTGTTGACTTGAAGGAGTTTCAGCTGAAATGGATAAGAGGAAAGATTGGGTTGGTTAGTCAAGAACCGGTTCTGTTTTCTTCAAGTATAATGGAGAACATTGGGTACGGGAAAGAGGGAGCGACGGTCCAAGAGATTGAAGCAGCTGCGAAGCTAGCAAACGCGGCTAAGTTTATCGATAAGTTGCCTCGGGGTTTAGAGACAATGGTAGGTGAACATGGAACTCAGCTCTCAGGAGGACAGAAACAGAGGATTGCAATAGCTAGGTCCATACTTAAAGATCCAAGGATTTTGCTGTTAGATGAAGCGACAAGCGCTCTTGATGCAGAATCCGAACGAGTGGTTCAAGAAGCTTTGGACAGGGTGATGGTTAACCGGACTACTGTGGTTGTCGCACATCGGTTAAGCACAGTGAGAAATGCTGATATGATTGCTGTTCTTCACCGTGGAAAGATAGTTGAACAAGGTACATAATACACATTCTTACATAAGGATAAAACTGTTTAGCTTTTGTTTTAGTTTTTATTACATTTTACATTTAAGGTTCACATTCGGAGTTACTCAAGGATCATGAAGGGGCTTATTCACAACTTATACGGCTACAAGAGATTAACACAGAATCAAAACCATTAGAGATTTCAAATGGACAGCAAGACGGATCTATCAAGAATGGATCCTCAGGAGCAAACAGTAGCAGTAGGATGCATGATGATGAATCTGTTTCCGTTCTTGGTTTACTTGCAGGCCAAGAAAACACTGAAATGCCTAAAGATATGCCCCAAGATGTGTCGATTACTCGAATAGCTGCTCTTAACAAACCGGAGGCTCGGATTCTCATACTTGGAACCTTGGTATGCGCACTTGATGGCACTATATTCCCGGTCTTCGGACTCCTCTTTGCTAAAGTTATCATAGCTTTCTTCCAACCGCCTCATGAGCTGAGGAGCGATTCGAGATTCTGGTCGATAATATTTGTGCTTCTTGGTGTACTCTCTTTGGTGGTGTATCCAACGCATATGTCCTTGTTTGCTGTAGCTGGAGGGAGACTGATTCGCAGGATTAGATCAATGTGTTTTGAGAAAGTTGTGCACATGGAGGTTGGGTGGTTTGATGAGCCCGAGAACTCGAGCGGTGCCATGGGAGCAAGGCTCTCTGCTGATGCAGCCTTGATCAGGACACTTGTGGGTGACTCTTTGGCTCTAACTGTCAAGAACGTTGCATCAGCAGTTGCGGGATTAATCATAGCTTTTGTGATTAGCTGGGAGTTAGCTGTTATTATCTTAGTATTGATTCCTTTGACTGGAATCAATAATTACGTTCAGGTTAGGTTCATGAAAGGCTTCAGTGCAGACGCAAAGGTTGGTCCATTTTTTCATTAAATAGGTTTAGGGTTTGTTACTTGTTTTACAAGAAACTTAAATAAATTGTTTGCAGACAAAGTACGAGGAGGCGAGTCAAGTGGCGAACGATGCGGTTGGGAGCATAAGAACGGTTGCGTCTTTCTGTGCGGAGGAGAAAGTGATAGAGATGTATAAGAAACGATGTGAAGGTTCGATCAAATCGGGAATGAAGCAAGGACTAGTTGCGGGATTAGGGTTTGGTCTCTCCTTCTTCGTTCTTTACTCTGTCTATGCTGCTTGTTTCTACGCAGGTGCTAGATTGGTTAAAGACGAAAGGACAACCTACAACGGTGTTTTTCAGGTTTTATCTTCGTCCTTTTCCTTTGGAAATCTATGTGATAAATCTTGAGAATAGACGTGGGCTTTCGGGTTCGGGTTCGGTCGGGATTTTGGCTTCTGCGTTCAGCTTCCTTGGCACCATTTGAAATTTTATGTTTGTTTAGATCAAGTTTGGTTAATAATACTTCAGGTTTAAATATATTTTATATTATATCTAAGATTCACTTTAGAGTAAAATTGATTCCAAGTGTTGTTAATTTTAATTTGGTTCGGATACTTATTTAGTTTTCTGAATACAGTTCGGATACTAACTCGGATTTCTAGGTTGATTTTTTTGGGTTATTTAGTTTTTCAAATTTTTTGGGTTTGGTTAATAAGTAATAGCACTTAGGGTTCTTGTATGTTTTACACAACTTTGCATGATCATTTCGAGTATTTATAAAGTTTGGACCGAATACAAACTCATGTATTTTTTTTTTTTTTGTTCGGATTCAATTCACATATTGGCTTACACTTTTTTGACCTACTCGAGGAGAAGAGGCTTAATGTTTGTTTTAATTGGATGGGGTTTGCGCCAGGTTTTCTTAGCATTGACAATGACAACAATTGGGATTTCTGCGGCGAGTTCTTTCGCTCCTGATTCAAGCAAAGCTAAGAGTGCTGCTTCTTCAATTTTCGGAATCATCGATAGGAAATCGAAGATAGACTCGAGAGATGAATCAGGGATGGTGTTGGAGAATGTAAAGGGAGATATCGAGTTTTGTCACATAACCTTTGCTTACCAAAGTAGACCTGATATTCAGATTTTTCGTGACCTATGTTTCTCCGTTCGTGCCGGAATGGTAACATTTTCTATATACATTATAAAACTTATAAATCTTAAGTAATAAACTGATGCTTTTTTAAAACTTTACATGTTGACTTTTCTAATTCTTGGGCTTACTTCAGACTGTTGCTTTGGTCGGAGAAAGTGGATCAGGTAAATCAACGGTGATATCGCTTTTACAGAGATTTTACGATCCGGATTCGGGTCATATCACTTTAGACGGAGTTGAGCTCAAGAAGCTGCAACTGAAATGGCTGAGACAACAAATGGGGCTTGTAGGGCAAGAGCCTGTACTGTTCAACGACACAATACGAGCCAACATTGCTTATGGAAAGGGAGGAGGAGAATCAACCGAAGCTGAGATCGTAGCTGCCTCCGAGCTCTCTAATGCTCATAGATTCATCTCTAGTATACAACAGGTGAGTGAAACAAAGACCTTTTGATATTTATAGTAAGACATTCAGAGATTATTACTTGTGTTCAGGGCTGGATCTTGACATAAGCAATTGAAACATTAGTTTTGGTCTCCAATAACTTTGTAGGTTTTAAACATAGGAATAGACTCCCAAATTTTGAAAAATAAACATTTTTTACTCGAGCTCTTAAGAAATGTTTAAAGTTCCCAAAATCTCAGATCCGGTCTACTTGTGTTGCAAGTAAAAACTCTTTCCTGTTTGGTTTTAGGGTTACGATACGGTGGTAGGGGAGAGAGGGATTCAGTTGTCAGGAGGGCAGAAGCAGCGCGTGGCGATTGCACGTGCCATCGTGAAAGAACCGAAGATCTTGTTACTGGACGAAGCGACGAGCGCGTTGGACGCAGAATCAGAGCGTGTGGTTCAGGTCGCACTTGACCGGGTGATGGTGAACAGGACCACCATCGTGGTGGCTCACAGGCTCTCGACGATCAAGAATGCTGACGTCATCGCCGTAGTGAAGAACGGCGTGATCGCGGAGAAAGGGACGCACGAGACGTTGATGAATATCGAAGGTGGAGTTTATGCTTCCCTCGTTCAACTTCACATGAGTGCTTTCTAAATGATGCAATCATGCAAAACCGTATATTTTTTTCATAATAAACAAAAGAGAAGAAACAAAAGACACGTATGTTTCGAACAAAATGTTTTGTATGAAGAATTTTTCATTGTTTGTTTGTTTGGTTGAAGAAAATAAAGATTTTTGTAAGGATTTCAATCCAAACTTGTGCTGTAGAACAAACAATTAATCAAATGTATCTTTTATTTAATGCTGCCAAAAAGTCCTTTGGTCGAGTGGTTTGACCAAGATTTTATTAATATTTCTAGATTAAGATGTCTGAGTTTCAATTCTCGAAAAAAGTGGATTATGCAAAATATTAAAAAAAGGCTTATAGATATCTTCGACATGGCGCCACAGTGTATCTATGCTCCCACTATGATTCTGAGTTAACCACAATTTCATTCAAATGGTGGCTAAACTAGCCACGAATTGGTCATGAAATATAACGTGGCTACATTAGCCACAACTTAGACACGACATGATAGCCATAGTCTTGCTATAGTTTTATAGTGGCTATGGTTTTGTATTTTTGTGCCGATATAGCAGTGACTAAACCGTGGCTAAAACTTGGATAAATTAGCTGTCCTTTGTACAGGTTATGGCAGAGAATATATTTGCTTGTGTAGAGATATTTTAACATAGCCAACGAATATAACATATTAACATGTATATGTCGTTGGCTATACTCAATTATTATCACCACTTGGCCCATTGAAGTATTTGAAGAGAGATATAGGAAATAAAAACTTGAAATGTGTACCAAAATTTTCTAATAAAAAATTATGTCTTTCTATTTTCAGTTAAGAGAGTAGATGGATCAGAGGATTAATCTAAAGAGTAATTGAGTTTCAGATATTTTTTAAAAACATTAACGCATTTATTTAATTTGCGTATAATCAAGCAGGTTATAAAGAATACATGGCCGGATCTGAGATTTCGGGGGTTTGAAACATTTTTTTAAGAAATTTTATAAAATTTTTTTTTTTGTAATTTGAAGGCTTGTTCCCATGTAAAAAACTTCAAAAAAATTTGGGAGCCGAAACTAATATTTCAACCGGCTGTGTCCAGATCCGTCACTGAAAGAAGATCACACTTTATTGTGTTTGTGTGTACCATGTAAAAATGTGAAACAACTAAAGGTAAAAATTGCATCAAAACATTTTTTTCGTACGACTTTATAAGAAATTACTATGTTTGGACGAGTAAGACAGAAGCCTTTAATCATATGAAAAGGAGGAATTAGTAATTTGAAAACGTTAGGGTTTGTTCGTTTATATTTTATGAATATTTGTTTTATAGTTTATTATCTTAATTTTTACACAAAGTTTAGATTTTTTAGTTAAGTAAAAACGAAAATTGTTTTAGTGTTTACATAATAACTAAAATCTGTAATATATAAATTAAAATTGAGGGTAATTTTTTTTTCCAACAAAACGGCTATTCTATTACTCAAACTTAAGGTGGTCTGCGAAGCCAGACTGGAATAGAACAACCAACAAAGTAAAGATTTCTACGAAATAAACGTGCGGTCTTGACCAGAGCATCTGAGGTTCCATTGTGAGTCATTGGGATATGACATACCTCGAATCCTGGGAAGCATATCATCAGCGTCTTAATAGCCTCTAATTCTGTTGCAAAATTTAACCATGCCTCCGGTTCCCTTATCATAGCTATAACGTCCTTGCAATCTGTACCAAATCGCTGACAAGACAAATATTGCAACATACTCTCCATTGCCCATCTAAGGGCTTCTAACTCCGAATGAAGCGCCGATTATCGCTTTCTTAGATTTCGTGTCCCCATAAGCTCCGTCTTCCCACTACAGTTCTTCCACACCCATCTGCAACCACTATACTCGTCATCGGAGGTCCAAGAACCGTCTACCAAACAGATGTCCTCCAGACTTATGGTTTGTGATTCCTCTCTCATGTGGCCATGTGAGTCCAGATTGGCCATCTCATTGGCGTTAAACCATGCTAGGCATTCACTCTCTGCATATCTTACTAAGTCCATTGGGTCTCGATCTATTCCCCTAAATAATTTATCATTTATGGCCTTCTAGATTGTACCAAATTATCCAAGGATAAGGATCCTTGTGTGACTCATGAACAATAATTCCATTCTTTTTCCAAAAGAGATAATCCATGTTGGCATAGATATTGGGAAGTGGGAACGTGTTTGGACCAGAGGGCATCGATGATAGAGCTCATACTTGTAGGGCAGGGGGCACTCCAAAATAGCATGGGTTGTTGTCTCTTTCGGCTCTCCACATCGCGGACAGTAAGTGTCACATCTCATATTTTTATAATTCAGATTCTTCGTGACCGCCACATGTCCCGTCATCAACTGCCACATAAGATTACACATCTTTTGAGGTGCTTTGACCTTCCAAGCAAAGGCTTGTAGTACTAGGTCCACATTTCGCTCTTTCCTCATCTTTCCTTAGAAGTTTTAGAGCTACCAAGTAACCTGATTTTACTGTGTACTGGCCATTCTTGGTATAGCTCCAACAAAAAGTATATATATGGTTTGTTTACTAATAGCTAAGCTCCGTATGAGAAGAATGTCAGCCGTGTCAACATAGTTTAACAGCAGATCCATATCCCATTCCTTCGACTCCTGGTTTATTAATTCGCTAACTTTCATATTTGGGTGAAGAACTTGAGCAGAGGAATGGGCCGGCCTAGCAGGTATTATCGGAATCCAGGGATCCTTCCACACTTTAAACTCATCTCCCGAATGAATCTTATGTTTAATACCTAATAGTAATAGATTCTGTGTCGCCAATATACTGGTCCACACATATGAGGGGCTGTTGGCTAGAATTGAGCGCAAAGGCGAATTCATTTGATAATATCTCCCTCTTAGCACCCTCGCCACTAAGGAATCCGGAAGTTGAACTAATCTCCATAGTTATTTTTCCAAAAGAGCCAAATTAAACTCATGGATCAAATGGAATCCCAGGCCTCCTTACTCCCTCGGTTTGCACAGTTTTTCCCATTTCGCCTAGTGTATACCTCTCTTTGGTGGGTTTGAACTCCACCAAAATTGTGCAATGGCACTTGCAAGTTTTTCACAGATCTTTAATGGCAGTAGGAAAGTCGACATCACATATGTTGGGAGAGGTAGTAGAATGGATTTAATTAAAACCTATTTCCCACCTTTCGAGAGCCATCTACCCGTCCAGCCATTCACTATTTGCATCAATTTATCTTTAAGGAAAGCAAAGAGTCTGCATTTAGAGCCATTGATGTCTTATGGTATTCCCAAATATAACCCCATTCTTCCTTCATTTTGGATTCTTAGCTTTTCCTTAATTTGCTTGCGAGAATGAACATATATCTTCTTACCAAAGAGCAAGGAAGATTTCTCAAAATTAATACACTGTCATGACACTTTACCATATTTCCTTATCACTTTCATTACTTCTTCACATTCACGGGGCTCCGCCTTACAAAAGAAAAGGCTATCATCAGCAAAGAGAATGTGAGATATCGAGGGGCACGCGCGTGTAACCCGCATCCTTGTTATCTTTCCTTGATTCTCAGCATGATTAAGAAGGTTAACGAGCGCTTCCGTGCATAGAATAAAGCTGAAAGGAGACAAAGGATCTCCTTGTCGTAGACCTCTTTCTGGAACAATGTTCCCTCTTAGCCGGCCGTTCATGAGAGCTTTGTACTTAACCGAAGTTATGCACCGCATGATCCAATATATCCATATTTCTGAAAACCTCATCTTTTGCATTACTGCTTTAATGTCTATTCCATTCTATCATACGCTTTGCTCATATCTGTCTTAATCGCCATCCTCTTATTTCATCCGTTTGGTTTTGTTCGCAATACATGAAACATTTCTTGTGCAATCATAACATTATCCGAAATTTGTCTTCTAGCAACAAATGCTGATTGAGTTTCAGATATTAGTCGTGGTAGAACTTTTTTTAATCTCTGGCATAGGACCTTTGAGATTATCTTATAACTGACATTACACAGACTAATAGGCCGGAATTTGAACATCTCATTTGGTTTATTAACCTTATGAATGAGGCATATATTTGTATCGTTTAATCCAATAACCATTATTCCCTCAAAAAAGAATTGATTAACCATAAGAGTTAAATCCTGAGGCTAATTATTAGATTTTAAAAAATCAAATGTATACAAACTATAGAATCAAAGGTATATTTGGACAAATCATTTTTGTAATATAGCTTATTTAGCCATTTTTTCATAGTTATTTCATGTTTATAGTGCGTTTTTATTATTGATATAATCTGTGTATATTTGGGTAATTATCCTCTGAACATAACCTATATATAGAGAATGAAGATGAGTTTCATGCCAAACACGTTATCCTCGAAAAAGGAAATAATTAAATTAGTTTCTTGTTAACAAAAAGTTAGTTAGTTTTAAAAATAGACAATTCCCTTTTATCACAAAGATAAAATTTAGCTATTTATATGTATTCACCCCCATACGAGAACTACCATCACTATTTTACTTCTTCTTTTTTATCATGATTCCATACATGTACGTCCTCTTCATCTTCGGTATAGCCTTAGTTCTTCTTCTTTGTCACCTCTTCGTCTTCCTACTCGTGCTATTCGTCCTCCAGATCGTCCTCGTCGACCTCCTCCACGTCCTTTCATCATGTCTTGATTTCCTCGTCCCCCGCACTCGGGAAAAAACAAAATTTTCAATCTCCATTCGTCAAAAAACTTCCCCAATTCAAATTTTTCAAACTGAACGGAAGCGAACACGTTGTTTGTCTTGATGGTTTCAGAAAGGGGAGATGGTGTCGGAAGCTTCCCGGTTGCGGACACGTGTTCTACTGGAAGCGTGTAGACATTTTGGTTCCTCAAAGCTGAGATTTGGCCACTTTGCAGAGCTTAGGGTTTAGATTGATTCAGTAACTTCCAAAGCACATTCTCTTTCTCGGAAAAAAGCCGTTTGCTAGGGTTTAGATTTTGATTTGAATTAGTGGAAGCACATTGGCTTATCAGCCAAGGTTTAAAGGCTTCTACACTAGGTTCGATTTCTAGTATCGTAGACAGAGCGGTTCTTTGTGCTATGGAAATAGTGTCTATGAAAATGTCGTACTTGTAGAACCGTCCGTTGATCCAAAGGTTATGAGGAAAGCTATATCGTGGAATCGTTGTCGATGAAAGTGTTCTTCATTTACATATGATGCATGTAGTTGATCATCATATATAATAGAATAGAGATTATATGATTGTAAACGATAATTTGACCAAAAAAGGTTTAGATTTGAATTCAATTCCTTTTTTTCTATGTCAAATTTTGGTTTCTATATATGTCCAAGGAAGAAAACATTTGGAATTGTATTATGTAAGTGACGATTAACACAATTAAGAATAGCTAAGCATCACCATTGTATATTTTGTATATGATGAAGACCAGTTCTGGTTTTGAAACGGAACGTTTAAAGTGTCAACTTTTGTTCCTAAACAATGTGGAAGTACGAAAAGAATTGAGAGAAAGAGAGAAAGCATTAGTAATGCAATATTTGGCTCTCAGCTAAAAGCTGGAAACAATTTATCAGCAAAACAGAAGTAATCAAGTCTTTTTTTAGGATTAAAAGATCTTATCACAACCAAATTTGAACCATCTTTAAAGCCCAATCTGTTCTTCTTCTTAAGACTTCACTAGAGCGTGGCAGAGACAAGAGAGAGAGATTACAAAATGGAGCAGGCCTTTTGTACTTTGCCCTTCTTTTTCTTCTGCTTTGGAGGTTGAAGTACCACTCTAATCGCTGCATCAAACACACCCTTCACGTTCTGCATTTTCATTTATTATACAAAACTCAGTAAAAGAGCAAACTCATATTCAATTCTAGTATTCATCAAAAGGAAAAAAAAATTCTTTCGTACCTCCTGTGATTTTGAACTGCACTCGATGTAAGAAGGAGCTCCAATTAGCTTCATTAGTTCCTCTCCCTTTGATAGCCCAAAATGTGGGTAATGGTTAAGAAATGTACCAAGAGGAGTATATTAAAAACCGAGTTGAAAACTATGTTGTTTACCTGAGCAGTGGTAATAGGTACAGCACCAGGGTGGTCAACGAAGAACTGTTTATCATCCCTAAGATCTGCCACATTTGATGAACACACAAACCCATAAGCAGAAGATGAAAAGTCAATTACACAAAAATGGGTTTTCATCAGTAAGAAACAGAATCTGCTACACAAACTGAGCTGATCCTGCATATGCCTTGTGAAAAGGTTAATATCTAGAAACTAAATGGCTGCTTACATGCATATGGTTAACTATCACGACAAAAGTGTGAGATACATGAAACCATTTGAGCCATAACAACATAGCCTAAACTTCCGAAAGAAAGAACATCAGGGAGGAGCTTATAAACCTTAACTATCCTAGCATTGGTATTACTCTGGAACCAACCCTATTCTAGAACAAAAGAGCTAACAACTACCAAACGGATATATATGGACATGAACAAGTCAAAAACAGACCCAATGAATGCAAGGCAATGCCCAGTAATGTCACAAAAGTAAATAGGCAGCCATATATGCATCATCAAGAAGACAAATGCAAAAAAAAAAAGAGGAAGGGAAGAAACCTAGTTTGGTGCCAACAAGAACAATAGGGACACCAGGGGCATAGTGAGTCAGCTCAGGGATCCACTACAAACAGAAGACAAATAGCAACCGATGAAGACTAATCATTTCAAGAAACTTTGTAAAGCAAAAGGAAGCAAGAGGAAGTCACGCACCTTCTTGGAGACATTCTCATAACTAGCCTTACTGATGAGAGAAAAGGCTAAGATGAAAACATCAGCACCGCGGTAACTCAAGGGTCTTAACCTGTTATAATCCTCCTGCCCTGTTTCCACAAACCAAAAACAAAGTTCAAAGACAAATAAAACACAAAACAAAAAAAAAAAAACAAGGAGGCGTACCAGCAGTATCCCAGAGTCCTAGGTTGACAGTGGCTCCGTTAACAACAACATTAGCGCTAAAGTTATCGAAAACAGTCGGAACATAATCCTGTTCCAACATAAAAAAAAAGAAGAGATCATATTCAAATAGAGAAGACAATGTTAACTGAAAGCTATTAAGAAAATAAGATATATATTTTACCAAACAAAAAAAAGATATACTCCCTCTGTTCCTAAAAGATCCATATTTTAGTTTTTTCACACTTTTTAATAAAACACAATAAATTTGCATAGTTTTTTGTATTTATCTTCTTTCCATAATTTTAAACCAATAAAAAATAATTAGTGTAATTAAATTTTTTGAAATTTACAATTAGATAATAAAACATACATTGAAAATGTAAAACATGGATCTTTCAGGAACAAATTTTTTTTCTAAAATATGCATCTTTAAGGAACAGAAGGAGTATAATAATACCGTAGGGAAAGTGTTGCTGGTGTAAGAAATGAGGAGACATGTTTTACCCACAGCTCCGTCACCAACGGTCACGCACTTTATGAACCTTGATGCGCTCATTTTTTGTTCCTCAAAACCTCAGATCTACTACACCCTGAGGAAACACAAATCTTCAACAGATTCTCCCCTATTTCAATCCGCCATCTTCTCCGTTGCAGAACACAAATGAGAAAGAAAAAAACTAAGTAAGTAAGTGTGTGATCAAACAAGAAGAATGAAGGTGAAAGATGAAAGAAAGAGAGAGAGAGAGAGAGAGAGAGAGAGAGAGAGAGAGAGAGGAAGTAGACAAGTGATGGCCGCAAATTTATGCCATTGAAGCGTTCTCTCAGTCTCTCCTCCAATCAAACTTCCCCTATTCTTTTGCTCTCTTTTATTTTACTTTTTATCCTTCTGTTAGTTCTTCTTTTGGTTTTAAGCAGGTCTGGGCAAATATATTGAATCCTATAACCCAAACTAAAACTGGTATATATTTGAATCCGATCGACTATATTCAATGAATTCAAGTTTATATTTCTCTCAAATCTTATATTTTTTTTTTATAACTCAGGTGTCCGAAGCTTATTTAGAGGTCCAACTATCTCCCGAAGGGTACTGAACCCCAACGGAATGGATGTTAAATCCGTTGTGGCCAGCGGAGATCGAACCCAGAGTACCCGTATTAGAGGCTACTAGCACTCTCTCAAGACAACCACTGGGAGACCATCGCTGGTTAATCTTATATTTCCTTTCTCATTGCTCGATCAATCAGTCTCCACAACTTGTAATATACTCTTCTTATATCCTTTCATGAATATATATTCATTCCGATTTCTCTTTACTCATTTAGCAATTTAAAAAAAAAACAAAAAAAAACCTTAAATTCAAAATCTTATATGCTTTTAGCTTCCTCAAAATGATATTATAAAATCGTCGATTCCAACCATCTCATCCTTTAGAAATTTCAAAGAATCATTCACATGTATTTGAAATTTTTCTATGATATTACACAATATCATAGAAAAATTTAATCGTTTTCTGGTTCAGAGTTATTGGGTTGATTTTGAACTTTGTTCTCATATATGATTTCTTATGTGTATATCCTTTGTTTTTCACTAGGTTTGCGAGTAATATGATCTTAGTTCATTATTATCATTGTTTGGGTTCTTGTTAGTGTATGGTTTATTTGCATTTTTTGACTGAAAGTATATGATTTGTAGTTAACTTATTCTTCTCTGCTCTAACTTCTCTCTAAAACTCCTTTTAATTAGAGCTGATCGTCGGTGGCCGGCGGTTTTACCGCCGGTTACCATCCTTTTCGTTTTGTTTTTTGGTTTGTAAAATACTTTCGATCCGTAGATCGAACTTGTTTCGCTTTGGCGATATGTTTTTCGTTCGGCGATTTTTGATGTGTTAAGTTTTACCCAAGTCAGAGTTGTTTATCACTCTTTACTTTTCTCTGACTTGGTTAAAACCAAAAAAACCTTCGCATGTGATTTCATAATCTTTTGAGGAGATTCAACTTTGGGAGTCTAGTTAGTTTCTTTATTTCACAGAGCATGCTTGGTTTTTAGTTTAATCAGGTGTAATCTCTTCACTTTGTAAAGAAGGTTTGTTTGTAACAGTGAAGTTACTTGAGCAAACTAAAGACAAGATTTTGGAGCATGTAACGATGGGTCTAGAACATAATAAGCAGAGCCGAGGTCAATAGACGTCTCGACAAATGTTATGTCTCTTATCCATCGCCACTTCCCATACTTAAAGCTTTGATGAGATTTAAGAAGCTAATGAATACTTCCAGTGACTTCCATGCGGGGGTAGCAAGTGATGATACAAGAAAGCTTTGATGCCGGAGCGGTGAAGAGGAAGATGACGACAGCCGGTGGAAAACTCCGGTGAAGTCTTGTGCAAGATGAAGCAGTTCGGTAGTCATGTGTTTAATCGACACGTGTATTGTTGATGTACTTAAAAGTTTCTTATCTTTCTACATGTGTACCTAACTTGTCTTGTATTTTCTATCACTTGCCTTTGTGCTTAATACAATCAAAAGTTGACAAAAAAAAAAAAAAACTTATTATTCTCTATTCTAATGTGTTTGTACAGTGTGTTTTGTATGTGTGTTATCGGTTAGTAGGATTTCTTCTATGACCAGGTCTTGATTGTAAGGGCTCTTAGTTTTGCATTAATGCATTATACAACTTGTTGGTAACTATCATTATGAACTTAAACAAACAATGATATGACAACAGCTGTACTGGTCAAAAGATCTCTTTCAACAGAAAACAATTAAAATGTATTTTATGAGAACCTCATCTAATATCCCAACGTTGAACTCAGATTATTCACCAAGTAAGATTCTTATAAACACAGAAAACTCCACAAGTTACAAACCCTGAACCGCCTTCAAAATCCGAGGAATAATAAACCAGACCTAAACCGGGTATACATTTCGAGCAGCAATCAACAAACACAAAGACTCCCTTTCCTGATTCTCAAAAGACCCAACCAAAGGGGGGGGGGGGGTTTAAACAAACTCTTGTTACCGATATATGATATTTTATACTTTGATTTGCTCGTATCTGTCACCAATTGCACCGCCTTTCTGCTTCTGGAACTCCATGAACCGAAGCGTACTTGCAAAGAACGATTCGGCGGAAGGATCTGATGTCAACGATTCTTCGTTCTTGATCAGTTGGATCATGCTCTCCACTGACTCAACTGTGATCTGTGGAATCCCTTTCTCAAAGAAATAGAGGTACCTATACATATTTACATTACATTAGGCTTACACACAAAGATGATGCTGCTCCCTAGAGATGAGACGATGAAAATGTAAAAGCAAAGGTTTATACTTGTTTAATATTTCGATGAAGAGGGTAACAGATCCTGTACTACCCCGAGCTGCGCTGGTCATTTGTTGAGCCGAATTTGCAATTTTAAGCGCTCGTTTGAGACAGCGCAAAACCCTGATTTCAAAAGTAACAATACGTATATGTGTGATTAGATAGGGAAGATAAAATACACATTGTGTTCTATTGCTCATGAGAAAATATACCTTTCTCCATCTTGTATGGTCTCATGATCTTCGAGCCAAAACAGATGAGAGCAAGCATAAACAGCTCGACATTGGTCTGGTTTCTTTAGAAGTTTCGCTGAATACTACAAGAGGTGGAGTTTTGCCCTAATCAGCTATTTTAGCAGAGACGACTGAGTTTAGCAGAGACAAGTGAAAAATTACCCCCGTGGCCTTGTGTGTTAACGTATCTCTATTCTCAACACCAAATACGTGCATCCTTTGCAGCGTTCCGGTTATAAGTTGTAAAGCGGTCACCTGGGCCTTCGAGTCCTGTTTTAAAGACAAATTTTTCAAGTATGAATATGATAAACTCACTCGCTTCTTTTGGTTTAGACACCTTCGCACATTTTCTTCGAAGGAAATATAACTAACCGAGATTTCTTCTTCGTATAAGATGTATGCTTGGGTGAAAAATTCGTATGCAATTGGCTCTTCATCACACTTATTCGCAGCCTGATGAAATATGGAAAATATGTGAGCGTTTAACTGATGTCAATTGCATACTAACACGCACAAAGGGAAACTGATTTACCTCAGCACATTGCAAGTACAATCGGAATGCCAAGTCAGGTGATGGAGCACTAGGTAGCGCTTCGATAATCTGCAACAAGCAAAAAACTCCAGCAGATCAAGACAACTGAAACAGATTCGGCGCAATACCATTGGTCCCCTTGCTAAATCTTTAAAAACTGTCTATATTTTACCTAGAAAAAAAAAAGAAATGAACAGCCTATGTATGTGAAAATATGAAAACTTACCTGATTTAGAAATTGGAAGATTTTAGTAGCAGACACCGAAGCCTCTTTCCCGAAAGGATTGTCTCCTTCCTCTGGCAACCGCCTGATTAGCTACAATTAAACGCTATGTATTTTCAATAAAGATTGGCATCACAGCACTTAGCGCTATGAATTTTCAATAACTGTCATTTAAGATATCAAACCTTCAGAGCAGACACAACAAGGGGTGGAATGGTGAACTTTAAGCGCTTTGGCCCTCCTGTCAGGAAATACTTCTTCAGGACATTGATAATCTGAAATTCCAATTGAACAACTTCAAAGACTGAAAGCCAAAACCTTAAGACAATGTTGAAGTACAGTGTATGATCAACTAGGCATATTACAAACAAGAATAGAAGCAACTGGAAATGAACGTAATAAAACTGACACCCTAAAACATAATAATTCTAAATAGAAGCCAATAACTAGAAGCCTAATGTCAACATAAAGAGATAATAGTGAATCTGAATGTGCAAGAGATTCGTGCACCTTAAACATCTCTTCCGGATCATCACAATATAGCATGTGAATGAGACGCGCAACAGAATTCTGCTCCTCCTCAAAGTCATCTTCATCAATCTACAGGCGTAGAAACATATATTCAAAATTCAACTTTCTTTTGGGGTTCTGAAGTCTTCTTTTTTTGTAATCCACAAATATTAGAGAGAACAGGTCTCGAAGCACAAGATGAGAAGTGAAATTAAAAGCTTATAACAACCTCAAGACCTTCCGGCTCATCCGGGTCGTTGATAAGTCCTTTGATTAGCTCAAGCAATGCTTCAACCTACCAAAGGTAAGACAAAGAAATTTAATTTTACCATACAAATGGTTCAACCAGAAAGGCAAGTGCGCAAAGGTATCCTACCTTCTCTGCTGTAGCAATAATAGTCTTGTTTTTCATAATGCTTCGAATTATAACAGTAGCCATTACTCTCTTGTTCTCGCTATCAAGGTACTCCATTACAAGGGAATAGTTTGTTAGTTTAAGGGCGATAACAACATCGTTATACTTCTCTAGAGGAGCACTTAAAAGGGTGACAAGCTCCTTTGTTGCACGAGCGTCATGAATCTTTCCTTTACCAGACAGTTGCTTAATACATGATCCCTAGGGAGAGAAAGTGGAAAACATCAAATTCACACTCTTCCATCCAGTTTATCTTATTCTAGCAGAACATTTAGTATGAAATTTTCTGAAAAGGTAACTTGAATCCATATAATAGAATAATCCAAACACTGCTGAATCCAGTTTTTATATATGAAAGATTGGCTATATTCTGACACACTATCATGAATTTGTTAATATTTTGGCAATGAATGAAATTTAGAGCCATTAAGCACCACTGAAAAGATAAGACGCATTTAAACTTGGCTTAAAAAGAGAAAAGAAAACTGACCAACACTTGGTCCGCATAATCAAGCCGATCAGGGTGAACATGAAGAGTAAACTTGAGAAGTGAAGAATATAGGGTTACTGCACTCAGAATTGGCATGTCTTCTTGTGCTTCTATCACCTGCAACATCAGTATTTCAATGAAATGTTTTCCATCGAATGAAAAAGGACATCAAAACCACGTAATTAAAGAAGTGGAATAAAAATGCAGAAAGGATAAAAATGCAGAAAGGATAAAAATCAGAAAGGGTCATGTTTTGCAGCGCATACGTCCAACACATGAAGAACACTGCCCGTTTCTACAATCTACAGAAGAGTTTTAATTAAGAAAGAAATATCAAGCAACACAATATTCGGGCCTTCTCCATGCTTTCCATGATAAGAACAAGTCAGCTCATCAGGATTTCTAAGCTAGCATTACTTTCCTCCTCTTTTACAGAAACCAAACTGAAACTGCACATATCCAGAGAGTTGATCGCGGGCTAACATAAATGTTACCTTCCCAATAGCATTATTCAACTTTGAGAAAGCTTCCACTTGTAGGAAATAAGGTAACACTTCAGTATTTAAGGCAGCATAACTTGACAACCTCTCCATTAAACGTGAAAGCACTGTCATAATGTCAACCGATGGCTGAAACGATAGAAAGTGAGAAATACAGGAGATTAGTGAACTACTGACAAGAAAAATCCGACAATGCAGTTGATATGATCTATACTGAAGGACAATGCATACTTTCTTGTCTAATACAGCCAAATTGACAACTATGAAGGGCTATTGAGAATTTGAGACTACCTGAAGTTGTGGACAAGCCCCAAGAAGTACATCAAGAGTCTGCAAGTGATACTCGTCGGGAAAAACTTGAATGATACAGTCCATTAGGTAATATTGGGCAATCTCATCTCGGCAGTTCACTATCTGAGAAATCATCAGACAAAATCAGCTTTTGCCTAGGGAGTAACTTAAGTTTTCATATGTATGTGTGTTATAAGATATAATATTTTACCTGCTCTAAGACTCTAGGAAGAACTGTATCTCTGTACATATCAAGGTCTACACCTTCTAACTGGCTCAGCACATGAAGGTTCTTTCCAACCTGATATGTGAGGAACGCATGCTTCCATCAGTACAAATCAAATGGTATGCACTTTCAGAACGATGTTACAAGCTGTAATAAAGTCATATTACAAGGTCACGAAGCTCACTCCTCTCTTTCTCCCGTTTCTCCTTTTCCCGAGCAGGTCCCTACATATTAGAAAGACCGACAGCAAGCCTCAAATTAGAATCATCAAAGGATAATGATTCACAATCAATACAACACCAGCATGATCCGAATTATGTCCTCATAGTACATATATATATCCATTATGCGCAATCATTCTGGCAAGCTCGTTCTCAAATTAATTAGAGGTGTATAACAACCATGACTCACCTGGTGTTGCATTCTGACCCAGAGTTTATTCATCTCGGTAAAGTTCAGAAGTACAAACTCCACAGCATCTGTGACAGTATCAGCATCTCTGCAGAGAGTCGCAAACGAGTTACCAACTAGATGAATCTAGATTTGAGTATGCTAGTAACAAAAGTTTCTTGGCCGTAATAGATGGGATCATGATGCTAACAAATATCGGGCTAATTGACCAAGCAGTCAGACAACATCCTAAATTACGTCAAAACAAGCAGACGCAAGAACCCATGCGAGTCCCAGCTGCTAGGAAGATACAAACCAAATGACAGTGTCGAAGAGCTCACCCTTCATACTCAGAACCAATATCAGGTAATTTATCTCGACTAATTTGCGCAAGGTAACTCCTCAAGAAGAGACCACGTAGAGGATGCTGAATCCCACGGCACATCTCAACAAGATCTTTAAGAATCTCCTTGGCAGGAGCTTCCTTGGTTTTGATATAAACGGATCCTGCTGTACATAGGAGATATCTACAAAAGGGAAAAAGAAAATCAACAGATAGTAAGTACTTCAGCTAGAAAAGGGAACAAACTAATATCCAAAGAAATGCCAGCACCATTAAGTAGTGATCATATAGGCGCTAAGAAGAACTAATATGATTTCTAAATGGCCAAAACATACAGGAAAGGGATTTATATATGTTACTTACAAACGTGGTAATATGTTACCAGCATGCTGAACAAGCTCATAGAGTTCAATGACTGAACAGCCACGCCGAGTTTCTTCCATGAAGAAAATCTCAAGCTTCCTCAACTCATCAAAAGCTCGCATATCTATAACCATTTAAATCAAAATCACAAAACCCTATTAAGTTGAATTTAGGGATTAAACGAAACCATATGATGAAGAGAAAGAGATCATAGCAGAGGAAACAACTCACAGAGATCATAGTACTTATGAGGTGAAAGCTTAGAAGTCCGCAACTCGCTAAGCATCTGAGCCGAATACTTGAGAGCATCTTTCAGATTATTCGAATCCTAATTAACCAAAACAGTTTTCATTTCCCTCAAAATCAAAATTAGGGTTTCTATCTAATTCCACACATCCACTTCAGGATATGAACAGTCCCAAACGAATTTTGGAAACTTCTCAATTTTCCCGGAAAATAAGTAGTCACCGAGAAAACGAATTAGAGAGAGAGGGGGGGAATTACAATAGCGCGTTGCATGTAGAATGCGTTCTGCTTGAAAGCCGCAGCGCCGGCGGCGAGCCATTTCTCTTCGTCTTCTCCTGCTCCGTCTGCGATCATTCTTCTCTCTAAATCTCGATCTCTCTCTCTCTGTGATGGGTTTCAGGTTTTTTCTTTTTTTTCGATTTTGTCAAAAACAACGACCTCGTGAAGTCTTTTTGGTGGGCAATTATATCGTGCTTCACAACGTCTATGATTTCCTCGCTATGCACCGTTCGATGTTCTACTTAACTTTAGATCTAACGGTTATAAGTAGCTTTCAGAATGTACAACTGTGTGGTTAAGGTTGGGAGAAAATCACCAAACCAAACTAAACCGAATTTTGTGTTTCAATAATCGGAAAACCGAAAGGTAGACAGTATTATCCAAAAGCTAAATTTAAATTATTTCTATACACTTTTATATCCAACATGACATGTGAATTAAATATGACATATGGATCACATTATTATTTATTTATTTTTGGTTTGAATCGAACTAAACCCAAATCGGACCAATTTAAAAGAAAATTGTAACCAAAGTAAAACTAAATCGAGCAACTAGTAGTATTTGTTTCAAATCTCGTTAAACCGAAGAAAACAGAAGAAAAATCAAACATGCAAAAACCAAAACAAACCGGATTGTGTTTTGTGTGCTCTCATTGTTACAATCTACTCCTATACATTTACATTTCTAGTGCAAGTAATTACTCTAGAAGCAAGAGAGAACTTGGCTGTAGAATTGATTTTTATTTACTACTATATAACTGTGCATCTACACATATCTCCAAGTTTTAATGCTATCTAAAAAATACATATAGGAAAACAATTTGTTGGTCATGTCAACAAGTCTCTGAATCAAAGCTTTGAAGTGATCAGAACGGGACAGTGAATGGCAATGCGTGTAGTTCGGCTTCTGGAAGAAACCGAGCAGTTGGCCACACCATCGAACTACTTCCATTGGTAGTTGTCTGATTGCTAACTTGATGATGATGATGATGTCTTTTAGCACCAACCTTCATGCACAACCACAGTTCTTGATCTTCAGAGTCGGTGAGCTTGCTCTCAACCAGATCAGGTGCCCAGTTCTCGATGAGATTCAAGAACCACACAGCCATGGAAGAAGGGTGTTTGCTGCATAGCTTTGAAGCTCCAACGGTTTCTTGATGACGATGACTAGAGGACGGTTTCTCTTTACCTAGTGGCGTTCTGATTTGTCTGTCTGATTCTAAAAGAACTGTTTTCTTCTCTTTATTGAGTTTGGTTGTGACTTCTCTCCTTCTCTTTAAAGGGTCTAGTGGAGCTTCGTTTGCAGAAGGATGACCAAGGAACTCGCTAGGAGCAGTTTGAGAAGCATCTAAGCTTTCCTGAGAAGAGCACTGCTCATGATCCTTGTTGGTAAGCATCAACTCAGCATCTTGATGTTCATGCTCTTTGCCATGTAACAAGATCCGTATGCTGGTTTCTTCAAACCCAATAATTTGAAGAAAGAGTGTCATCATCACGTGAAGCAAAACAACAAGTAAACAAACAAACTCACCAGAGCCGTACTGCCTACCATCAAGGAGGAGAGGACTCTGAATATGATTCGGTCTGCTATCACAAGAATTCTGTGACGACGTTTGCTGCTCAAGTTCCACTGTAAGACAGCTCTTCTCCAAGCACTCAAGCTCATTGTTTGTTACTAATCCGCGACCATCATCAACCTTCTTACTAACGTTGACAATCTCGTCTTTGCGCTGTCTCTTATGACGACGGTGCTTCTTGCTTCGGTGGTCAGAATCAATATCCCTCTCCTTCCTCTTTTTGTCCTTCTTGTGTTTTCTATCTCTCTTAACTTCCTCCTTTGTCCCCTGGATGTTCAAAACCAATGGAACAGCAACAGTTAGTGTCCATAATGTTCAATACCATAGGGGGGACAAAGAAGAAAATGACACACTATAATGCCTTAAGATTCCTGACTTGTTGTTTACAAAGTAATCTTACTTTTAATGGTTAATCTTAATCAAAGTTTCAAGCTTTGATAGTTTTTAAGTAAAAGATTTGAATACCCATATAACAACCTTCATGCTTTCTCTTTGCCAAATCAAAGTTGTTTCAATTTTCAGCCAAGAAAGTGAAACAGGAAGCTGAGCATTTTAAAAAATCACATGAGCTAAGGAAATTCAAAAGAAGCCAATGGACTTTCTAATTGCTCAACAAACCTTGATCGATCCGACCAGAGACTCAACCCGAGTTACGTTTCGAACATAGCCAGGTGGTGGGAAAGGGTAACACCGAGACATTCTCTCACACACGATCACAAAAGACCAAATTTTTTTTTTTTAAAAAAAGTGAAACCCTAGATTGGTTACGAGAGAATCCGCAAGTGTGGAGTTTTCTTATCCCGCTATAAAATTAGGGAACCTAATCGATAGAGACAAGACACGATTTTGGGGAAACGAAGACGAAGATCAGAGAAGAACAACGAAGGGGTCACGACAAATCCCAGGCTTCGTAGCTCTCCGATCCACAAGTTTTGTCTGTTATTTCTCTTACCTTGCCTGTTTTTATTTATAGACGCACGGGTTGCCTTATTAACAAACCAAAGGCATGTTTTGGGTTACAGGTATAGTAGTACTAAGACTCAATAGCAAGCCCATAGAATGTTTGAAAGGCCCATACATGTAGGCCCATACATGTAGGCCCATATAAATTTACTGTACGGAATGTTCCTTCTATGACATTTGATAGCAAAGAGAGAAACCCTTGTTCTAAGCGGAGGCGTTAGACCTAGGTGCATGGAAACTTTGATCAATGTCTGTTTCTTTTTGGAATCGAAATCTCTTAGAAACTTTAAGAAATTTTTCAGAAACGCGTTTCTTAAAATTTCATTTGGGAAACAAGATGGAAACTTGCGTTTCTGATTTGGAATCTCGCAATTCTGATTGAAAACGCGAAATAATAATTATTTGGTATTTGATGTTAGCGATTACATGTTTATTAATTTATATTTTAATACTATCTTTCGATTTTTTTTATCATTTTAGTATAATGATTTGATTTCGAATTAAGTCGCTAAGTTAGTTTTCGAATTATTGATTAGAATTTTTATAAAATGTATCAAGAAAAATAACATTTTTATTACTTGGTTTCTCTCTTAGATATGTCAAATCCTCCTTACTATTAAATGAGAAGTACATTTGACACGTGGCGCTCACAGAGCCCTTCTCAGCCAAAAATAACGCGATTCTATTGGTTGATTTTCGGAAATTCATTTTTTATTTATTTTTCTCATCGACATAACAAAAAAGGGAAGCCCTATAAATACTAACCTTATTTTGTTTAATGCATTGAATACTTACTAAAAAATAAGACAGATTGAAAGAGTTGGCAAGTAATTAATATTTCTTGCGCAAGAATATTTATATATTTAATGCATTGAATACTTACTAAAAAAATAAGACCGATTGAAGGAGTAGGAAAGTAATTAATATTACTTGCTCAAGAATATTTATATGTTCAATGCATTGAATACTTACTAAATAAATAAGACAGATTGAAGGAGTAGGAAAGTAATTAATATTACTTGCGCAAGAATATTAATTAATACACGTATTTACTACTATCCCTTACTAACAATACGGTAAATCATATTGATTACTTACGCAAGAATATTAATTAATAAGGTAAATCATATTGATTACTTGCGCAAGAATATTAATTAATACGGTAAATCATATTGATTACTTGGGCAAATTAGACTCATATCATATGCATTTAAATTTTCTTCCAAAAAATTAACTATCTTTACTTAAACGGTTCCATAATTTATTTTATGAATATTTTCTTGGTGTCGTTACAAACCTATATGATTCACTTCATATATATAGAGGTCAATATCGAAGGAATAAATCATATCATTCTTACTTTTTGTCCTGTAATGGCAATGGTCCGAGCGGCGAAAATATTGTTTGCCCAGTTAGTGATTTTAAGCCCCGTAAAGATACGTTCCGTATTGAAGTTAGGATTATTCGGTTGTGGAGAACCTACAACAAAGAATCATGCAACACCATTGAAATGGTTTTCGTTGATAAAGAAGTAAGTTTTTCTCACACAACTTGATTGAGTTTTTTTTCATTGTTTATTAGTAATATCACAAATAATCCTAACTTTTCCTACCAAAATGTATAATCAGGGAATAATAATTTATGCTTCCGTTGGTGAACAACTCACCAAAAAATATGGTGACAAGCTACATGAGGGAGATGCAATTGTCGTCCAGTTGTTCAAGGTCTACGATGCCATTGGTGAATATCGTACAACCTCCCATTCGTACAAAATTGGCTTCTATCCAACCACTTTTGTTGGAAAAGCTTCTGATTTTTCGAGTGAAGTTCCTAAAAGTATTTTGCGAATTTTACCGATATTATGGAAGAAAATATCGATAGCAGCTGTTTGGTTGGTGAGAACTAATCTTACACATTTAAAACTTATTTCAGATTTGTTATTTTTGTTTCTCTTTGTATTGTTGTGTTTTGTAGATGTTATTGGACAAATTGTTAACTTTGGGTCTTTGGAAAACAAAATGATTAAAGGAAAAAATAACATGAGGCTTTTGATAGAGTTACGTGACCAAAAGTAAGCTTAGTTATTTTATCATTTTTCTATGATTTTCTTTATAAACATGTTATCATATGTTTTGTGACTTAACATTTTATTATACAGTAATGTGAAGATGATGTGTACTCTGTGGGGTGGTTATGCTAAACAAGTACATGAGTACAATATTGCAAACATGTCCACAATGATTATTTGTGTGATTAGGTTATGTTCTATTAAGGAGTGGAAAGGTATGTGATCAGACAATGATTAAACCATAATTATTCTTGCGCAAGTAATTTAATAAAATCTAATATTGTAGGTACTTATTCTATATCAAGCGGTTTTAATTCTACTCATATTTTGCTCAACCCAACGCTTGCACTGATTGATGAGTTCAAAGCTTGGTACGTCTTCATTATATTACGTTTTTGTATGTAAACCCTTTAAATAAATTATAGTAGAATTTGTAGTAAATACACAATACAGAAATGCAGAAATTTTATATACATAGGCTAATGAATTATAGTGAATGTAGGCTATGTAAAATGAAATTTTATATACATAGGCTATGTAAAACGTAAGTAATACAGAAATTCACTCTTTAAAGTAATTTTCAATTTATGCAATGGTACTAGGCTAATTGTTACTCAGTTACTGCCCCATGTAATAGAAGCTAGAATTATAACTGGAAACAATATTATTGGAGACAAGGTATGGATTCCTAGAATGTTTATCACAGCACCTGACACAAAGTTTCCCTTCAGAATGCGTCGAAGACAGTTTCCCATTATATTGGCTTTCGCGATGACAATAAACAAAAGTCAAGGTCAAACACTAGAAAGCGTTGGTTTGTTTCTGCCTAGGCCAGTATTCTCTCATGGTCAGCTCTAAGTCGCACTTTCAAGAGTTAAATCGAGATCGGGATTAAAATCCTAATAACTGGTAAAGAAAAGAAGCCGGAGACGAAAACTTTGAATGTTGTCTAAAAACAAGTTTTTCAGAATATTCCGTAGCTAAGTGTACTTAATTTTACCTTTGATTTTTTTCCAATAAATTAAGGAAAATATAAAAACTGTTACAATTATTTATCTTTTCGATTTCTCAGATGGGTTGTGATGAGTAATAAAACTAAATCTTAAACACACATATTAGAATTTTTAATGATGTTGCAATTATACATACACACAATATGTTGCACCCTGATACTGAAGATACTTTGTTACATCACGTCCATGTAAATTATAGAGTACCAGCATTTGCATGTGTCGTTGCTTTACCCCAAACACGGTGGTCTTATGATATAAAATTTGTGTCTGTCAAAACCCAACCACTATTAAGCCTATAACTGAATCTGTTCATGCCCGCACAGGGTGCGGGCCGGTCACCTAGTAAAAAATTAAACTTACATGTTAATTAATCTCACACACACACACAAACACACACACACACACAATATTGTGCAACTTATTTGCACAATATTGATAAAAATTATATCTTATTAAATTTATATTTTTATATTTGTGTATTTTATACAATGTAAACATGAAAATGTATTAATTTAATAAAAAATAAAAATAACATATTTTATATAAACATTAAACAATATAAAATTCTGCACTGTGTATTTTCTACTTAATCTTCGATTTTTTGCTAGGCGCTAGGCCTAACCCAGCCGTCCGACTAGCGCCTAGCGTCATTCTCAGAGAGAAACCAATGATGGGTAAAAATCTGTAGTTCTTTTGTGATTACTGTATGAGCAGAAAAAAGAGAGAGAAGGGTTTGCATGGCTGAAAGAATGGAGTATAAAACCCTCCTCCATCAGCAAACTATATTTTTAACTAGTGGTTTTTCCGCGCTACGCGCGGAGTGTCGGTTAATTATGTAACACAATGTTTGATTTGAAAATTTTATATTTTTTGACATCCTATTTGAAAGTCAAACTGTTTATATTGTAAATTTTGGTATTAGATGTAGTTCATCTACACGCCTAAAGCTTTTTCCGTTGTGCTTCTCTATTTTTATTTATTTTAATTAAATATTTTGCTAATATTTGTTTTTATTTAAAAAGAATATTTATATTATGTATGAATTATTATTCTATATTTGCTCTTATTTATTTTTCATAAACTCTTTAAATTGAATTTTTTCGGGTAAAAGATTCAACCTTATTTTTATTTAGTCAAGTTAAATTTGTAATGTGATTTTTAAAATGGTTTCATATGGTTATGCTCTGTTTTTTTTGAAGGGTTAGATTTTTAGTTTATTTGGTTTATATTAGGTTATCTATTTTTATTTATACTTTATATGCTTTTGTCAAATTGTTTTGTATTGTGTCTCTGTCTTGTAGACTATACAAACATATATTTTTATTATTATATCAATATTGCATTTATGTTTGATTTTTGTATGGGATCATACATTAATCTTATTTGTAAGGAATCACATTTACTTAGAGTATAATAATTTCCTTTTTGTTTTATATTTATTGATATTTATTACTCTCTCTGTTTCTAAATAATGTATGTTCTAACATATTTCACTTGTTTCTAAAATAATAATATTTTAGATTTTCTATGTATTTTTAATAATGAATTGTCAATTTCCAAGAAATATTAAGTGATAATTTTAGATTAATTGAAATACTATTGGTTAAAAATTATGGAAAATTGTTATATTTTAAAAAATTAATGCATTTATTGTTAAATATTAACTTTTCTTAATTTGTGTAAAAAATAAAATATATATTATTTAGAAACAGAAGAAGTATATTATATTATATTTTATTTTTCAACTATTTCTTTTTAAAATCTTGTTTTGATTACATATTAATTTGTCTTTGTGGTTTCAATCACTTTCTTGATGAAACAAAAAAAACATTATAATAAATAGACTTTATTCTTTATTTTATTTTCTATTATTATTGGAATATCTATATTATTGAACTATTTTATGTATATTCACTAAATAATTATTTTTGACTAATTCTTTTTTTAGCACTTTTGACTAATTTTTCATTAACCTATTTGTTCTGAAAATCGAAATCAACTCAGCATATAACAGAAAACTCTTTTTGTTTTAGATTCTAAGTTATACAGTTATAGTGCTCTCACTTAAATATAATTATTGTTGTATATATATAAGGTCGAATTACTGGTTTTGTCCATCCTGATGTCACATCTAATGTGGAAAATTATACATTAGTTTAGTATAATATTACTGTTTGGAACATATAAATCTAAAAAGGAAAACATGTGTAAATGTGATTATGTAGCTGAAACCAAAAGTTTTGAAAAATTATTTCATCATTACAAAGTATTATCATAAGGCATATAGAGTAATAAATTTTGCCTAACAATCAATCTTAAACTCGACAATTTACACAACTCGACAATTTCTTGTGTAAATACAGATGGTGACATATTGTTCTAAAAAACAGATGAAGTGTTGTGTCAGGAGGAAAAGACAGGATAGTATAACTTTATAAGTATAAATTTCAAATTATATATTAGCTAACTTACCTAAAATGTGAGTTAACTTATCCATTGATATTCATGTCATAGCTTGCCCATCGATGATGTACATGCCTTGTAATATATCCACATATTTGTATTATGCCGTTATATTTGTATTCATTTCTTGTATGCAGATTCTAAAAGTATTTTAGCCAAATTTGTTTCTCATAATATTTTTTATAAGCTTTGAGACGTTCTCAAATTACATGCCACTATTTTTTTTAACTTTGGAACAACGCTTGAGTCAAACATGTAAAATTGTAAGTATCATAACAGTTGTAACGTATCTATTTGTTGCATCAAAGAATGTAGGTAGAAATGAGTTTTATTTAATTTCATGTGTGATTTAATCCTACATGTACAATGGTTTTAGAATTCAATATCTTCCAATTTATTTTTAACATTTCACATCATCTTCTGTTTTTTCCAAATCATCATTCAACACACATTCAACTTTTACCCATTACAATGATTGTGTATAATAAAATTCAATACTTTATTTTACTAATTAATAATAATTATTTTTATATTCAAATTAAATAAACTAACCTCTATTTATAGATAATTTAAAATGAGAATTTTCATATAAAAACCAAAAGATAAATTATTTAATTTATAATGTGATTATTAATTTTAAATAATTAAAAATATATAAAAATATCTAAAATCTTTATAAAGTGACATGTGTGGTTGGTGATACTCACTTTTTTTTTAACATGTTAAATATCTTCAACACCAATTAATCTTTATAATCAATTTCATTTTCCAACACTCTCGTTTTAGTGATTCAATTGTTAAATTTTGTTTTTAACATCCCCATTGTAAATGGTCTGAGAACCATGATATTTATAATTGTGACCGTCCTTGGAATTGGTTAAGTTAGTGTGTCGACTTTGGTTTCGTACATCTACTTGCTGAGATGATTTTAAACGTTCAAATTCCAGATGAGATTAGAAATATTGCTTGTCTTGTTTATCTGTAAGTTTTACTTATAAAACATATCCTTAATGTTCTTACATAATGGGGTGACTCTGGTAATGAATGCTTTTTGATAAAAAAATGTTTTTACATATGAAATGTATATGCTCCATTGTTCATGGATTCCTCTGGTAATCTGTTATATGGAGACATACCCTTCTCAGTCTCTGAACTCAAGCAGCTGGACACTTTGTATTTGTAATACTCATAAATTTTTGTGTTTATTTATTTCACGTTCCAGTTTTGACTTCTCGTATATTTTCGGGACATTCCAACCTGTGGACACATTATGAACTTAAAGAAACAATCAGCTCACAGGCCCCAGCAACTGTAACATAGATTCCAAATAGATATTGCGAGTTATGATTTTTTCCATTTATTTAAGAAGCACCATTTGTAAGCTGATTAAGATAAAAGTTTTTAGGTTCTAATAATCATGATGTTTAGTGCTCTTGCGGGGAACCATATAGCCGGTGAGATACAACAGCAACATATAAGTAAAAGAACCATATAACCGGTGAAAACATTATCTAAAACTGTCAAGGCAATAGTTTCGTAGTGCCCACGCAGAGGAAAAGATAAGTAAAGAACCAAAAACCAAAAAGAAATAAATAAGATGCAAGACCCTATCTAATTTATTCAAACTTAACAAAAAAAAGACAAATACTAAGTAGCAGCAGAGTAGACATTCGACTTGGTAACTCCCGAAGATGGTAAGTGAAGCATTACATGCTTTTTTCCGGCGTGCCCATCCTCATGAAGTGGTGGACCACTGTAGTTATTACACACATATTGAGGCTGTAGCTCCCTCTATAAGTAGCCATCCCAGCACTGGTTGGAGAGGCACCCCTGTTTCACACCATGAGAGGGATTTAGTTTTAACAGCTCCAGCGGTGTTTTAGATGAGTCAACATTCACGTGAGTTGCGATACTTCTGCAGCTCGAACTTTCGAAAGTTGAGCCATAGCAGTGTCAACTTTACTTAAACAATCCTGGTAAATACGTGTTGGTATTAGCAAGTGCCAGTAGATGGGTCGTCCATTACTGAACCTATAGATCTCTGTGGGGTACTGGCTTCCGTAATCTCGATGGAAACGGGTTTGTCGAACAATATCAGATCATAAAGAGCTCCTTGGTTGAGAAGTTGTCTGAAGGTGTTAAGCCGGTCAACGTTGATGGAAGCCTGGATCAACGTCTGCTATGAAGTAACGGAAGGAGAGAAAGCACATATCGAGAAGTACAAAAATCGATATGTAAAATTATACAATAGAGATGTCAGTAAGATTACCTTACCATCGACCAAAAGCATATGTACACCCATGAACTCTTCACCTTTGTTAACATCGCGTGCTTTCCAGAAACGTATAAGCCTTGCCGCAAGCCACTGTCTACACCGTCCTGCCTTAAATTCAATGAAATGAAGCTGCGAAGAAACCATAATTCATAGAGGCTTAGGAGTCGGTTTGGCATTCACCGTTCCTTGGATAAGCTTTGACTGTTTCACAATGCCAAATAATTAGACTGTAAACATTAAGTCATAATCAAACGCATAAATCTATTACAATAAATAGAAGATGGAGTTCGTCAGAGTTACTTTCTCATTCAACTCGGCAAGAAGTCTGGAGGAGTTGGCCATTATTTCTTAGCTTAACAATGAATTGAACTTTGGATTTCGTAGCAGTGTTGTTGTTCATCGCAGAATAGAAACACATTTTATACTTGGAGCTTAGGTCGGTTACTATGGGAAGTGATGAGGTTGATTATATGCTTCAGAGTGGGAGGCATGGTGTAATCACGTTAAAGGTCGGATTAAAGTTGGTATTAACACAATTAGGAGACGTTACAGTCACTTGATCGACGTCTGCCTTACCTGGATAATCGGCAGAAGACTGTGGAACCCTAAGTGTTACTGGGCTTGAACTAAATGATAAGTGAAAGCCCAAACTAACTTAAGTATAACAGAATGGAAAAGGCCCAACTAAATTGAACTTACAAAATCATTCGAAAAAAGGAAAATTGACAAGCCACGTGGCACAATTCGCCCACTGCTCCCTGATGATTGTGGCACAAGGAGAAGGGAGAAAAGTCTCCTTTATTGTTATAGAGATGTTAAAGGATGCAGA